>JAODKE010000117.1:1334317-1371900 GCA_026779605.1 Mormyrus hasselquistii
CCTCAGCCCCGCTCTCCGCAGTCCTCCCCCCGCCCCCCCCCCCCCCCCCCCACATTCCATTGGTGCCCCATCCTGGGCTGTTTCCTGCTTTGCACCTGTACCTTCCAGGATAGACTCCGGACCCTCGTGACCCTGAATAGGACAATCAGATACAGAAGATGGATGTCTGCATCCAATTTCTCTCTAATAGAGCTCACCCAGAACATTGGCTTTGAATTACCTCTCCATTTTTGCAAAAGTGGTCTTTCCTCCGTGTTACAGTGTTTTCAAACACACGCATCTTAAACTTTAATTCATATTAACATTTCTTGGATAACTGTAAATATTATTGCTGTTAACACAGGGGACAGCATAGGGCTTAACAATGAACATAAAAGCAAAAACTGCTCTCAGATCAGCTAACTTGTGTGGCACTGTAAGAAACAGTTTATGTGCATTTTAGATTTAGACCAGTAGGGGTCAGTGCAGTACCGTGTATCGTATGGATTAACTGTATCTTGCATTATTGTTTTGGATTGTCATAGAATAGGTTTACGTTGTGTACAATGCATTTCGATACTCGTATAAGTGCGTGTGAAGCACAACAGATTTAATTTTTTGAAGGACTGTTGTTTTACGTGTAGACTTGTCTTGAATCCAGTATATAATATAGTGCCGCTCAGGAAGAACTCGACTTTGACGCAGCTGTTCATAGCTGGATTTAAATAAGTTGGACTGAACACTGACAGTACGCGATTATGCTATGTGTATGATATGGCACTGAATTTCGTTATATATAAATATTTGTACATATAAACGTATATACACATATATACTTAATTTGTATATTTTTGCTATTCCGTTTTCCTCAGAAATAATCCTCATAATTCTTTCTTTGTCGGCTCTGATAGATTGAGCAGTTGTGCGGATTTTGTGGTGGCTCGACTTTTTAGTCAGTAAAAGAGATATTTGATCTCAGTATTTCAAATGAAAATCAGAAGACAGCAATAGCTTGCGGGTATTTGGCCTGCTGATGAAGGTTGAATCTAATCGGATGTATCACCACATGGTCTCTTCTGCTATATTGAACATGTATGCGTTTCATGGCACCTGAATTTTAACTAGGTCGTCCTAATCACTAGACTTTCCATTCCCAGGCCCAACGAGGTCCTGTGGGCTTAAGGGTTGCAAACGTAAACTTTGCGAGATTTAATTAAGGACATGGCTGATGATAAACAGTCAGACTAAATATCAGCGAGACACGGCAATTAGGCAGTCGTTATGCAACCAGGAAGTTCTTTTAAGGGTGAGGGTACACGCGACAGCATGAGGACAGGCCAAGGAATGCGACAGTGTATCCAAACGTCTAGTCCTTTTTAGACGGGAATAGAACTCGCCGCTTTATTTACCTCTATCTGGTTACTCAATTATTCACAAATATATAGCAAATTGGCTTTTCAGAGATACAAGTTAAGGACCCTCAATAAATATTAACAATTATAGGGATATGGGAGAATGAATAACAAGCCTGATATTCCTGCATGCTATATGTAACGACTGTAGGATTGACTTGAGTTAAAGCCAATGATGTTTTATTTCTCATTACTTATGCAGGTTTTGCTGTTTACCGTGTACAATTTTTGTTTAAGATGCTGAAAGATTTTCAGTAGGCCTAATATTTTTAATTACTCTAAGTAGCCTACTACTACAAGTAAGGACGCTTACGATGAACACATTTGTTCATCAAAGTGGCTGTGGTGTAATTTGAGACTGTTCGGTTTAAATTCTGAAACTGAATATTGCCTTCATTGCAAGAATTTTGATACGGATCACTTTTTCTGACAATGATTCATTTTAGACGCACAGTCAGTTTCAGGAACCATGTAAAATAAAGATTCGTATGCATTTGTAATATCCTTTGGAAACAACGTATTTTTGACAACGAGGAAGTATTGGCGGTTGATTTGACTCGCAGTGTTTATATTTTGAAAAGCATCTAACAATACTTAAGCGAATAAGCCAGTCTTCTCTCACCTGTGCAACCAGAAAGGACTTGACTCAGAACCGCAGTTTATGTCCTGACATCGGCTCATGAGGGAGATGTGTCTTTTGCTGGGTCATGCGCTGCTTGTGTGGTATTTTCACCTCGTGTGAAATCCAGCAGCCAAATGTATGGAAGACTAGAGGACATCTAATTAACCTATGAGCTCGCACATGTCATGCACTTTACCCTGGTCAAATTTAAGCAGGGTGCATACTATCTTCCGGAGTTTAGCGGACTTTACATGAGTATTCAGGTCTCATTTGTATGCTATCTGACAGGTGTTTGAGGAAATTCTGCAGCCATTTTTTTCACCGGAACAGAGAACTTTTAGCTTTTTGGTGTCGCTCCTTTTGTATTTAATCCCAGGTTCAAATTGAAAAATGTACCATAGTATGTATTTTATAGAAAGTCTCGTTCTTGCAAAGATTTCTTTTAAGAGATTTATATGTTGAATCCAACATTTTACGCAAATGTATTTGCGGAGCACAAGGGAACAGAGTATAAAATGTAAGTGCATGTTTTATGTTGAAAAACGTTATGTTTGTGTATATATTTTAGGAACTTTAACAATGGAGATATTTGATGATGTATATATCTGAAATATATAAGAAATGAGATAAGAATGTCATAGAAATGTCTGAACAAAAGCATTTTAAAGAAATATCTAGAATGTCAATAAATTGATAGTTTTGAATAATCCGGTGTAATTTTAATCTTCGTTTCTTTGCAACTGTGAAAGATTGGGGATTGTTTGTGAATCTTAAACATCTCGAAGACTCCTGATAAGCTGTGTTTCACATCGATGTACAGGTATTTTGTTCTTCTCGGCAGTCTTCTGGCAATAAAACCGATGTATATACAGGCCTGAGCTGTTTCTTTTTGTAAAGCTATTCAGTAGCACTAAGCTTAGTGAGCGTCGCTGATGTTTATACTGAATAAACAGTGATAAGACACAGTCAGACTGGAGTCTCTCACAGGGCGCAAGACAGGTGTTGTTCGGTGTCTTTCACACGTGTTTATCATTGCGTGATTCTTTCTCTCTGTGTGTGTTTTTCTTTACCGTTCACCCTGAGCAGGGTCATGATGAATCTACAGCCTATACCAAGAAACTTAGAGCACGAAGCTAGACCAAACCTGGGTAGGATTCCACTCCATCACAGAGCACTCACAAATGCACATTTTGGGAAAAACAGGACAGCATCCAAAAATACATTACTGCCTATGGGTAGCCACTATATGCTTCTGAACTCAACTGTCTGGACAAATTAACGGCACAGGAATAAAAATGACTGTAGACACACACAGTTGCGCAGTTAAGATAAAATCAGAACTACAGATAAATACTCTATGGAGTACATGAATACAACCCTTTGACATTTACGCATCTCAAACAATAGACTATATCTAGGTTTGGAACCATTCCTTTGGCATCCTTTATAGTCCAGGAAACTGTCTGGGAAAGTCTGAATCAAAGTGTTGTGTTGGTATAACTAAAAAAAAAGTCCTGTCCACATCTACACCATCTGGCTTCATATTCCCCCATTTTTGTGAGTTAGCTGGGCTCACTTAAATTGGCAGCCTGCTGTAGAAACTCATTTTTTTACACCCAGACCTGTTGTGGAATCGCCCCGGGAGTGACGTCAGCCAGATTCTCTGCAGCAAGTCAACTGCACCTCCTAGGAAATCCTGGTTATCCGGATCCACCGACCGGCAAAGCGCCGGCTTGCCGGTGGTGTGATTAACCAGTGTTTGTCATCTGTGGCCTCGCCCTTTCCAGCTGAGGCTGAACTCGTGTTCCTATTCTATTGTTTCTGGTACGGCCATCAGATGCAAGATCTTCATAACTTGCCTAGAGTTTGAGCATTATCTCCCACATGCCCTCGTCCCACCTGCTAGTCAGCCTGTGTTCAAGATCCAGACTCTGCCCTTTTTGACACCAAGTTCTGCAAAGCCCACCAGTCGTCTACATACATCGCCTGACATCCCACCCGTCCACCGACTCCGAGACCTGCCTAGCCCCAGACTGTCAACACCAATTGTCCTAACTTTTGCCGCTCCCCCAACGCCCTCGGATCAAGAATTGGATTTTGCTGATCGAAGCAAAATAGCCCCGTTTTCCGATCCAGTATCATCCTTTACGTGATGCCTGGTACTCAGAACTGATACTGCTTTGTTTTTCATTTTAGAGTACTGAATAACAAGGGCAGTACCATCAGCTAGTAATGGTAAATGGACTGCAATTATATAGTGCTTTTATATTTCTACGAGTACTCAAAGCACTTTACAATTCATGCCTCACATTCACCCATCCACTGGTGGCAGAGACTGCCATGCAAGGCACCAACCTGCGCACCAGGAGCAATTTGGGTTTTGGTTTCTTGCTCACAGGGCTTGAATCTGTAACCCTCCGGTTGCTGAACGATAGCACTACCACCTGCGCCACCGTCGTCCCAATAACAACAAACGAGGGATGTAACTGCAGCTATGTTCCCTACTGAAAGCACTGACCCAAAGCAAAACAATGTGAAACTTATTTTAATTTTAGTAAACATGTAGGCTATAGTTCTGCTACAATGATATGCCGATGAAAATATTATTGCAACTCAAAGTTAGATATGCATAATTCAACCAAAAGCATTCGGCATTAAGATTGATGGTGTTAATCGTGTTTTTTGTTGAAATGCTGTTTTAGTTTACTAAGAAATTTTAAGAGAACTGACGGAGTTTGGGAAACACAAAGATCCGAGGTCATCTTCGCGCACAAACAAGGAAGCTATGGCCATTGCTCCGCTCCAGAATTATCTGAAAGGCCTCATGTCTATTTAGATTCTCTCAGTGAAAGACAGGCCTTCGCAAATGTTGACGTCAGTCAGGGGTGCCCCTAGACATATTGTGCCCCAACCCAAATCAATCGGACTATGTTCCAAATTTTTTAGGGCCGCGATCACTCAGGGGCCATTGGGATCGTTGTAACTTTACCCCGCTTTACCGCGCTCCTGATCTCAGTATATGGGAAAATCAGTTAAGACCTACGGACCGTTACATGATCAGTTTTTTTTATTTGTCAACCTTTTGAAATTTATGTTATTAATGTGACAAATAAAGTCAATTGTTTAATATCCTTGCGTGTTGTGTAATTCTTAGGTAAAGGATTGCACTATTTTATAAATCATATTTTTATGTAATCCTCTAATTCAAAATGAATAGGCCTATAGTAAAGGCATATGGTTAATACTTTAAAACAATTAAACATTAAGCAATTTCTCAAAGCTGAAAAGACATCACTTTCTCTTGGCATTATGAAGGAACAGTCATTGGTAAAGGGCAGTCTAAGGGACTGCAAACAAAGTAAAGTGTGTGAAGAGATTGACCTGCCAGAACGGCCAATGGAAGAAACTGAGGTGTGGAAAAAACTGGTAAGCTTCTGTTTTTGACCAGACGTTACTTCACATGTTACTCCTATTAAGATGAATTTGACATTATTTAAACCACTCCTCTGTCTTCCTCTGACTCTGATCGTTGATGGAATTTAGACTTAATCTATCAGTTTTTCCTATGAGACGTTTACGGTTTCCACTTTAAAAATGTGAGACGCGGAAGAATGCTTTAATTCACACTAATCCAACAAAGTTTGCTGCGCTTTTGTTAGTCTGTGAGTACTGTTAAATAGCTACTTTCGTGGAATGGTATGACTTTGATTTAAGTTTTAGTTTGTTGCGCAGTTTAAGTTCTTCATTTTGTGTTTTTAACAAAAAACCATGTAGTTGTAGTCGACTGCTTTTTTGTGCTGAAATTTATGCAGTGGTCATTACTTTCATTGCCCTTATCTACAAAGAATTTCCTTAAATAAATATTCATAATGTAGCTATTCAACGTGTGATTATGATTAATTCCCTGTTGTCAACACTCTCCCTCCATTTCTCATTTTTCGTTTTGTTATGAAAATTAATTCACCTACTTAGGCTGTGAATTTCCTCAGACGTTTTCATTGGCTTTCAGTTACTATTGATTTCTCATATTAAATTCCGTCCATGCTTGATTGCTCCTGGGATATGAGTACTGCCATCTACAGTAGGAAACGTTTCATACCTCCAAGACTGAGAAGTTGGCGTACTCACAGCATCTTAAGGTTTGGTGAATAGTGGTCTGAATTAGTGAATTAGTCGGGCATGCAAGAATAAAAAAAAGTCTGTCGTATTGTCAAATACGTATTGTCAAGCGCACTTATAATCAAAAGATTGCAGGATCGAATCCCCCACCAGCCAGTCACCACTAAGGTACCCTGAGCAAGGTACCGTCCCCGGGCGCTGAATTAGCTGCCCCCTGCTATGTCACGAAAGTCACATATGGGTTACATGCAGAGGACACATTTCGTTGTTGCGCACTGTGTGGTGTGTCGACAATGATCACTTAATTCTAATTCTAACATACAAGTTAATCAGATAGGCAAAAACAGTATGCATCTCTTACAAAGATGTCATTTCGATGCCTTTAAACTTTGAACCAAGCATAACATTAAACCATTCTCTATTCCCACTTCCATCAACTGGGACCCCAGACTTTGACTCGCAGCCGATCGGTCCCCGCACCAGCTGCCCTTCTACTGGACATTCCACAGGCGGTCACGTGACAACGGGGTGCTGGAACAGCGCCGCCCGGCGTCCGGTCGCTTCACTGCTTCTCTCTCCGCATCGGTCGGAGGGAGGCGAAGGATCTCCGATTATTTTTGCGGAGAAACTGCGGAGCACAAGCACACTTGTACCCTCCTCACACCGAGCGGGACGTCCGGGCAGGTGGGCGCCATCTCATGCCTGCTGATCTGCGGATCCCTTCACCTTGGCAGCTATCGTGACAGGTTTGGCTTATTGCATTTACTGCGCTCTTTGTGTTTTTTAATCAAGCACCGCAAATTTAAGTAAACTGAGAAGCAGGGATGCTTTTTACTCATAGCGTAGTAATGCCGTTTGGTTACTGCGTAACGCTGGAAATGTTTACGGATAATTTTTGTCGAATACATCAAAGATTATGATGACATACTCGGACTTCTAGTCTAACTAGTTTAAATCGCTTTCAGCTAAAAGGCAACTAGTTCAATTGTGGCGATTCAGCGCGTGACTCGGCTGTATAACGTAGCGCGAACGCGATGGATGTTTCGGTTAGGATTCTCCATATAATCAACTAACTACCTGCTTTTCCCGAACAAAATACCTCTCAAGTAAGTGTTTCGGATGCTTTTTAATTCGAGCTTTTGAGAATTTACCACTTTGTGTCTTGAATCTACTTCTGTTAACCGAGAGTCCGTAGCTATGCTGTTTATGCCAGATATAGTGCCTTGGTGAGTCTCTTTGTTTTCTTTTTATTTTTTTGGAAGATTATGTACTTATCTTTTTAACTTCCTAAGACAGCTTTCTAATTAGTACAGTCAACAGTTTTGTTAAACAACCTTAGCTATGCAACGCGAAGTATCGTGAGAAATTCGGTGCATTTCATTGTTACACATTAATAAGTAGACATGTAAGCAACTGTTGGGTCGAATTGGAATTTTGGGTTTTTTTTTTTTTGTTTTTTTTTCTGCTATTGTTGAACCAGCAATGCACGGGATACACATTCACATGAGCTCCAGGTAACTCGCTTTTATTTAGACAAGAAAAACGCGTCCGTCCGGTGCAATAACAACGTGGCGTGTACTACAGATTCCGGTAAGAAGCGGCAGACAACACGATGACTGCGCTGTCCCTCTGATTCCTGACTTTTTCCGGGGTCATGTACTCTGACTGCTGTGATGTACGACAACGTACTTGGTACTTAAAGTTCCCTTCTGGCGTCTCCCCTTAATTGTTATTTAGTTAACTTAAAGGGAGGTGTTCTGTTTATACCTTGTGATGGTATAGTGGGCTAAAATAAACAAACAGCTTTTTCTCTTTTCCTCCTTTTTCCTACGTCTTCTGATATGGCTGGGAGTTATTTATTTATTGCAATGGATAGCAAAATTTCACGTTATCTCGCTTTATCTCACATAGTCGGTACCAATCCGAGCACATGTGGCAGCTTTGGCAACTTCATTCTCGGCCCTCCTGACATGTCAGTGATTTTTTTTTTTTTTGCTGAGTTGGTGCCCCTTCAGAAGATGGCGCTCTAGGTTGCGCCCATGTCACATAATATGGTGACTGGCTGGAAAGTAGGTTGATAGGAAGGCTGAGTAATATACCTGATAGGCTGCTTTCACCTAGGCTAAAATTACTTTTTATTCGGCTATCTAGTTGGCAACCTCAGACTCTGAGGATGTTTATCAATATGCTTACTTGACGTTCTTTAGTTGTCACATGTATTTGGCGTCATCTTTCATTGCCGAAGTACAGTTCCAGTTCTCAAGAACAGAAGTATGGAGAATGGGAAAAATCCCCGGATGTCATTCTTGCCCCATTCCAAATATTAAGCATCAGTTTCATCCTGGCTATGGAGAACAGTCCCATGATTCACCGCGTCCAATGTTCATGGGAGGCAAACTAGCAAGACTGCTCTTGCCAAGAATACAAATATGATCCTTGGGTTCTTGGTATTGAGAAATTGAGAAACACCCTGAACTCTTTAGTGCTACAAAAGGGGTGTTTCTCAATAAGAGTACCTGTGTTCTTGTGGACCCATTTTTATGTCATCTTCCATCACCAAGGACCAGCTCCAATACTAAGAGCAGAGGTACAGTGGATGGTAAAAATCCCGGTTGTTCTTGCCTCGCCACAGATATCAAAGATGCATAGTTGCATCCTCGCCAGATGAGATGAGTCCCATGGTTCATTGCGCCCCAAGTTTGTTCTTGAGAGGCAAGTTAGCAAGACTGCTCTTGTTAACTAGATATTGAAAAACACTCGCTATCTCACCTTATGACATGTAATCTCACGTCTTATCTTGCATAATATTACTTTATCACACAGAGCAGTGTGCAGCTCAGTGGGCTAAGCCTCTCTGCCTGTGATCTGAAGGTTGCCAGTTCAAGCCCAACCTTCAGCAAGGCCCTTAGCCCCCAGCTCCCTGGATGCTGCCACAGGTGGCTGCCTTTCACAGCCAGTTTGCTCTCACCTAGAGAGAGCAAGTTGGGGGAGCCATCAAGAGAATTTCCACATGGGGATCAATAAAGTATCAATTATCCCTTGTATTCCCACTTTATCTGATGCAATCTTAGGGTGTTTCTCAATATTAAAAACACAAAAATCTTGGCAAAAGTAGTCTTGCGGACTTCCAAGGAACAAACTTGGGAATGACACGGTGTCATGGAATTGTACTCATTTGACAAGGATGCAACTGATGCATCCTTGATATCTGTGGTGGGGAAAGCATGGCATTCAGGGATTTCTACTTTCCTCTGTACTTCTCTTCTTACTATTGGACCTGATATTCAGCAGTGAAAGATACGCTAAATAAAACAAAGATACGATCCGATAAATAAAAATAGGTACGCGAGAACACGCGTATGGTCAAGTATGCTTATTGAAAAACACCCGTTTTGTGGCGTTAAAAATCTTCAGGGTGTTTCTCAATAACAGGAATGCAAAGATAGTATTTGTGTCCTTGGCCAAAGCAGTCTTATCGCTTACATTTAATTTCTTTAGCAGCAAGGCCAACCTTGGGATTTGAACTGTCACCCTTCTGATTTACATACATATATACATACATACATACATACATACATATGTACAGCTCACACATACAACTGAATGATAAGAATAAAGAATTGTAAGACTGACAAAACTGACAATTGTGACAATGTTTAAGGGATACAGTAATGATGAAAAGTAAGGTACTAAGAATACTAATCACTACAAAGTATATTTAGTGGTACAGTATTTGCCAGTGGATGCAGTGGTAGTGCAAGGGAATGCACAAGAGAGATACTTTGAATTACTGCATGCTGTAAATGTTTCAGTACAATAATACTAAAATGCTATGTGTTATAATACTGTAAATACCATAAACACAATAAATACTATAGATTGTGGCTAAATATATATTTGGAAGTACCTAATACAAGTATTGCCAGTGACCAGAGAGTAGTTAAGTGTAATCGCTGGGAGGAGCCTGGGGCCAGAAGACTTCCTCAGTCTGTCAGTAGAGCAGGACCATCACTGCAGACTGCCACTGAACATACTCCTCTGCCTGCTGAATGTACTGTGCAGAGGGTGGCTGCCATTGTCCGTGACGGACAGCAGTGTGTCCAGAGTCCTTTTCTCTGCCCCTGACACGATGAGATCCAGCTCCGTGGCGACCGCATGGCCGCCTCTCCTCACCAGCCGTCCGGTCGCGTGGCGTCCCTCCTCTTAATGCCGCCTCCCCAGCAGACCACGGCATGGAAGAGAACTCTGACGAGAGCAGCCCGGCAGAGCATCAGCACCAGCTTCCTACAGATGCCGAAGGATCTCAGGAAGTGGAGCCGGTTCTGCCCCTTCCTGTGTAGCGAGTCGGTGTCTGCTGACCAGTCCAGTCTATAGTCCAGTTGCAGCCCCTAGGTCCTCGTAGACCCCGACCACCTCCACATCTACCCCCTCAATGGAGACCGGCTGCAGACTTCCTACATGGTGTTACTTCAAATTATTATTATGAAATTAGATACATTATTTCTGTACCTGTAAGTAAAGATATTGGTGGATTTAATATATTACAATAAAATCACATGCATTGCATTTGTTTTATGTGTGGTAAAATACCCCTAAAACCTGGTCAAGTTCGGAAGGGTCATTGTTGGCGAAGAATTTAAGCATATGAAAAGTTTAACTCCATCCAAGATGCTGTTAATGTTTCTTAGAGCTGTAGACCACAGGTGGGTCGGTGTTTCTGCTTACTAAGCTGCTCGCAGGCTTGCGGTTTGTTGACGGAATGGCGTTGATGGGAAGGCAGTTCGGTCCTTGAGTTTTCCCTGAAGTTTTTGTTGTTCCTACTCACCGAGGATTGTTTTCTCAGAAGGAAATGTTGCCGTCGCTTCCAAAAGGCACACATGGAATGTATTGAAGACATTACCACAACATGACGGGCTGTCTGCTTTCCCCCCGCTTCCTCCCTTATCTTCCTCTTGTCTGTTTTATGCCATAAAGCGCGCTATGACCCCTGCTTGCAGAATGCATGAACCTCACTGCTAGCTGTGTGCTCTCATGCAGTATGTAGCCCTGTGTTCACAGTGTGTTTGTCACAGCAGAGTATTTTGCTGTGCCTTTGGCTGGTACGTGGTCGAATACGGTGTATAATTTCCCCAGCAGCCTCTCAGACGAGTGTCTGCGGAGTCCGTCAAAGCGATGTCTGCAGTGCCCGGACGAAGCGGCAGCGTGAATTTGTGTATCCGAGACCTTTACTCAGAAGACAGGAATTTTAAATATTATTAACTGTCAGGGGTTCAGCCCTGACCACGGCTGGGTAACAGAAGATGGACTGTTGGATCGGAGTTGCTGTTTCACCATTTAGATGCACTTTCTTTGTTCTTGAGTTCAGGGAGAGTGTGTTTAAGTCGGCTGTCCGTTTTCACCATGATGACAAACGCAGGCACTCGGCACTTCTGAGCTGCTTTGTGTGCCTCGGATGAAAGGGATGTACCCACCCCTTTGTCTTTGTTTAAAAATATTGGATTCTGCTAAATGTTTTCATTCATGCTTGGGGGGGGGGGGGTTCTTCTTTATACTCCCTTACTGTGTGTACTGTACGTATGCGTGGGCGACGAATTTGCCCAGACCTGCCGGGGACCGTGTTGGAGAATGATTACAAAAGTAATTTTATCTTATGATTTGTGATTTGTTAGTGAGCTTTGGGGAAAACCAAATGTGCACACTCTAGGTTTTTGTTTGTTTTTTATCTTTTTTTTATGGTAATAGCATGGTATTGGAAGGGTCCGATTACTTTAGGGCCCTAAAGCCACCCATGACTCTGCACGCTGGAGTGTAAACACGCCGCGGTGAGGGATTTGTAACAACGTCGGCTCTGCGGAGGTAAGCAAACCTCAACTCGCACATTGTTTCTGCGTTAGTGTGCTCCTGGATATCATGGCTATTCATACTTGACTGCTGGCAGATGTTTAAGAAAATTTCCAGGAACTGTCCCATCGGTCTCCAGACAGCGTGTACGCATATGGTTGTGATGAAACACGACAATTAAAAAAAACAAGTTAAATTTGAGATTTTGATCTGGATTCAGCCATGTGATTCGCGGGCTGGAGGCCCTCTGAGGCTGTGTGGAGCTACACTTTGTTTTTCTTCCTCTTTTTAGGCTGGGGGAAAATGCAAAGCTTTTTTACATGGAACGTACGTTGATGTTTGTTGTATTTCCTTATACGTCTCATTTGTAACGTGCCCTGTGATGAACTCGTGCATGTAACCCAATAGCATTGTTTTCTGTAAAGGCTACTAATATAAATTCTTAGTAAACATGCGTTTCCTGGTCTGGAACTGTTTTGTTTACATGCCGATTTGATAATGTTCCCACCAGGAAATGATTCAGTGTCCAGCTGCAGTAGCAAGATATGTGCTGTTTTCTTCAGAGCTGTAAATGGTTTGTGGACCTGAGTGAGTCACAGTGTGACTTTTGGGGTTTGTGTCAGTCGATTCGGTCCACGGCAGAGAATAAAAATGCAACCTGTCTCTGAAGTTGCACCCCTCTGCTACCTTGTACAGTCTTGACTCCCCCCTGAAAGAGACTCATCTTGGCCGCTCTGTGGGTCATTAGCACCACCCACACAATAAGACACAAGTGCAGTTTGTCATCTTTGATGTCATTGTGGTTTGTCAGCTAGTGCCATTCACCAGGTTATGTTTGGGTACATATCTCACATGTCTCTGCATCTCCAAGTAAGACTTGTCTGCGATGTGACTATAGTACTTTGTCAATAATCACCCAGCGCATCTGAGCTCAACCTGGCAGTTCAGTGTTTCCCCTAAGTTTTCAGCTTTGGGGGCAGACGGACAGCGACAGGATTCATGGTGTTCGTGTGTTTGTTTTAATGACAGCAATCAATATAACAGCTAAACTAAACATCAGAACATTTCTGCTACTCGCAGAAGAGCGAGTGTTGCCATCTTCACCACCCTGGGAGCGTTTAAAAAAAAGAGAGATTTTTGTCTGCTTTTCAGGTGGTTGACGCGACGTATTTTCCGACCCGCACTCTCTGTCCACTGGTGGGAGTGTGCTCACCTGTGTCTGTGCGCGCGCGCGTGTCTGTGCGCCCGCATCAGGGCGATCGGGGCAATGCGTGATATAGAGAGCAGAGGACAATTGTAAACGCGCGACTGCGTAGAGACAAAAATGACAAGCTGTTTTGTAAATGAGATAAATAACATAAGGCTGTTTAATAAAAGGGTGATGTATAGATCCTACAGGAAAGGTAACCATAAATAACTGCTGTGATCCGGTGCTATATAGAGAATAAAATTAACTTGACCTTCAAGGGGTGCAGGAGGTGCCGTTGGGGGGGGGGCGCCCCCCTAATATAATGGTAGGGGAAACACTGCAGTTATAACTCTTGGTGGTTTGGTTGTAAAGTTGAGATTTAGTGTTGCTTGTTATCCAGGTTTAGCTGGAGAATAATTTTGCTGATGACTTTGTTGCAGTATAAACTATTCTAAGTAAATTTTTCAGGCAATTAAGTATTCGTCAAAACCTTAACTGATTTAGATATGCTACTGCTGGAACATAATGTGCGTGGGGTGACCGTAGTTCTTGGGGTGGGGTCCAAGTTCATTTTAATACTCCTGCTATTCAGTGTTGTAAAAGCACAGTTACGTTTTCGAAACCAGTGGCGCTTGTCTGGGATCCTCCATGAAAAGGCGGTGATGGGGACAGTGAGGAAAAGAGTCCCAGCACTTGTGTTTATTTGGCATTGAAGTTATAATATTTATGATGTGAAACAGTATCTGTAGGCCTGCACTGGCTGTGTTTAAACAGCAACACTGTACTTGTGAAAGGAGACTCTGAAGGGCTGTTGTTTGGCTGTCATCTGCTGGGAAGAGCGATTGCTGTCCCCTGCTGTCCCCCAGCAGCGGAGCGGGGTTAGGGTGGGATGCAGTGGGGTGTCGTAAGTTCACGGTGACGTTAGCTGGTCAGCTGTGCTGCAGCGCTCGCTCTCTGGTCCCCATGGGTTTGGTGCCTCTTGTCCACCTATAATAATTCATCTCTCCGAGAGCTGAGTTATTCATTGCTTTGAGCAGTGCTGAGGGAATGAAGGAGATCGCTGGAGCTGCTGAAATCACCCAGGAAGGTGTCCGTATGTAGCGGACTGGAGCCTTAAGGCCATCATCGGCTGGCTGGGTCTCCTGGAGCCTGCGAGCTTTAAGAGATGACCGAGGGTGGATCTCTTCAGGTGCCGGCAGGAACCTTAACTGGAAGAAAGTGTAAAAACCAATTCAACCTAATTTTTTGGAAATGTCAGATTTAAATTATTATTCTACAAGATTTTTCTTACTTTTTTTTTTTTTTTTTTTAACCAGCACATGCATTTTTGTTAATTCTTTCAAAAACCACACTTAAATCGTTGCACTTAGAAGGATAATTTTTCAACTGTTTGACTGAAAGTATTGGTTCGTTTTGCCCTTGATTTCCTCATAAACACACAAATCCCACTAACATAAAGCTTGAAAATCTGGTCAGGGAGTAGCCCAATAGCCATATCCCAAAAACCCTTTAAGATAATGACTTGAACTTTTTGTATGTTTTTATTTGGTATCAGAAAAAACACACCGACTCATTCAATTTTTACCTGCCATTTTTCAACCCCCCTGTTTGTGCTTCCAGACCTTGTCAGCACAATGCATTATGGGAATAAAGTTGCCCTCCCACCAAAGCTATCACTTAACAATCTAGCCCTATGGCACCATTTATTACCCCCCCTTCCTCCAGCTGTGCATCCAAGGGCAAACTTTATAACTAAAAAAAACTGAGCCCATGTAATGGGTGTGAATTTATGCCGTCTGCCTTAAGGTAATTTCCTAGAGACCGGATCGCTTCCACGCAGAAGGGATCTCTCCATGCCATAATGGGCCACATGGCTTGGAAGCAGCCTCTTCAAAGTCAGGCTGCCAGGCATCTCTCTCCCCCCCCTGAGTGCCCGGAGAAACCTTCTTGGGGTCTCCCGGTTTGTTTTTATTCCACTTTGTGACACTGATGTCAGACAAACTTCAAGGTTCCTCTGCTGAACATCTCATTCAGCCCTTCCTTTGGTGTGCCGCTGTGGTTCTGTCTGGCCCCATTTTGGGTGGGGGGGGGGGGCGTGGGCCCATTTGCCCAATTATTCCACCCTCCTACCCTTCGCCTTCTGCATTTGAGACATCACCAGCGGCAGAGAGGAACACCGCCTTTGGGTTGTGGAGGTGTTCCTTTAATGAATCACGGACCTAAATATGCTATGCCCTCATTTGAGTCACAGAATGAAAACAACCCCATGTTGAAAATAAGGAAAGATTGCATCTATTTTGGGCCCTGCTTTCATAGTCTTTTCAGTCAAGCCTGTTTCTATGGTGGTTACCCAGTTTAATATGTGTCCTACTGTGACTAAATTTTACTATTTATTTTTAATCCTTGTTTTGATAAGACAGGTATAATTCTCCGACTTGAAATATAAAACTGCCACCAGAAATCCAAAGGATTTCCCACGCAGACTAAGTGATGTTGCACGAGGCAGGATTTCTTGTTTAAATGGATAACTTGTCGGATTTAAGGTGGTCTGAGCTAATTGTAAGGGAACAAAGGAAGTCTATTTCGCCCAGACTACCTTACATCCGGCAAGTTCTCCAGCTAAGCAGGAAATCCTACTTCATGTAGCACCCTCTTGGTTTCCCTTTTTGACCTCGTCGTGTCACTTCAACCTGGTGCCAGATGCTCATCACTCAAGCACTATTACGATTCTTCATTCTACATCTTCTGCATCACCCCACTCTCCTATAAAAAAGGACAGAATTACAGAATCATGCAAGAGATTCCCTGCATTTTTTCCTGCTGTACTTTGTTTCTGAATACCAGAATATTGATTTTTTTTCATTTGTCTGCCTTCTGCTACAGACATCTTCTCCGGAGAAAAATTTAGTAACTTGGTGCACTTGAAGGAAATCCGCACCTTTTCACTGTCCCACAGCTCCACGGTCTTCCTTTTATACCGTCCCCATAAACGTCCTGTTTTCCAGCCCTCCTTGGAGACCGCCAGCGCCTTTCAGTGGCCTTATTCCTCTCTGGGTGCTCCAGCTTCCCTCAGCTTTTGAGGGTTCCAGCCCAGACTACATTGCCCCTTAAATGCATCCTGTAGGCCTGAATTTCGGTTGCCTGGGTTGCAACCGCATGCCGTCCACGACGTCGTCGCCCGCAGCTGATTGGTAGCTTCCCAAACCGGGATCGGAGGGTGCTTTAATGTTACTGGGTTAAACAAATAAATAACTGGGAATGTGTGCTGGTATGGTCGGAATGGGGTGGATGGAAAAACAACGGAATCCACTTGATTAAAAACTTCGTGGAAGTTCCCACTTTCCTGGAGTCTCACTTCACAGGAGCTGTTGCTCAACAATCACATGTCTCTGACCCTCTGGGAGGGTTCAGATCCAAAAAAAACAGCCAATGGTTTGGAGGATCTCCATGTAAACAGACCTCTGAGCACGGTCTCATTCTTCACCATAGTACCCGTGGCTGCACCTCTGACGTTTTTATGCCATGTGAATGAAGTGTCTCTTTAATCAGACATTTTCCTGAGGGGTGGGGGGGGGGGGGTATGGGGGTTGGCGATCTATGGTTGTGAATCCCTCCTTATTTCCTGTTTGCCTCTATTTCTCGAGGGTGGCCGCCGACGGGCGCCAGGGGCTCGCGGTTTGAGGGCTGCGCGGTAACCCACCCATCCAAATGTTTCCACCTTGCCCCCCCCCCCCCCACCTCCAAAAATAGCTTAGAAAACAACAAGGAGGAAAAATCCAGGAGATTAGCCGGAGCAACAACACATTTGTCATTGCTGTGCTGTACCTTGCATCTTTGTTTCTCTTGATGTTATTTGTTTACTCTTCTGATCCCATGCCAGTGATATCCTTTGGCACATGTGTGAGGAGCCTCCTCAGAGCAGTGCATGCCATTTTTGGGGGGGCTGGATATTGAGGTGAAGGATCTCGCTGCGCATACATTTGTCATAGCATTCACTGGGAGCCCAGGTGACCAATCTATCTGCGCAGTCGCTCGTCACAGCGTGCTTTGTAAGCTGAGGTGATTGACCTATCTGCGCAGTCGTTCGTCACAGCTTGCACAACTGGTCTCTCTGCGCAGGTGTAATGTAGCAGCCCCGGAAGCACCCCCACGCAGCGGTTTGAGACTCGTAAGTGTTTTCTCTCGGTTTCTGTCCGGACTTTCATTGAGCTCAGTCGGTGTCTGTACTGCACAGAATCCTCACCGCGCAGTCAGGAACCTCCGTGCCCTTGTGAAACTCACCGAGCAATAGGCGGGAGCAGAGCCAGACCGGCTGGTCACATGACCTCCTGCTGGGAGGGGTCTCCGTTCTCAACAGAGCCCTTAAACATGGCACCACGGGCAGGGTTCCTGGTCCCGGTGCTTCTGCAGTCTCTGCGAACCAAGCAGCTCGCAAGGAGCTTCTGCCCCCAGACCATCAGCCTGCTTAATGCTTCAGTGGAAATTCTTATTTATATTCTCGCCTTATTTACGCACCTTGCACTTCATTGAATTGTGTTGTGTTTTTCCAGTACAATTTTCTTTTCCTTATTATATATTTTTTTTTGCTATTTGTAAAGGCAGAGTTGACCACCTTGCGTTTCACTGCATAGCTTGCATGTGACAGATAAAAACCATTGAATCCAACCCTCCAACCTCCTTGTTTATTTACAACAAGCTGGACATTTTCTGAAGCTGAAGACTTTGTGTCACATTTGTACCAATTATACAAATTAAGGGAATCAGTTTGAATTGCTGACCATGTTTAATTGCTGGACCTTAATGGCAGTTACGTGTATTAAGTGTTTGCTGAGTGGCGAAGTCTCTGGGTCTTGGCTCTCTGTTCGCTCCTAATGAAAAACAGCCTTTTTTTTTCCCCCCGAATTTTTCAGCGCTGATATATTCCTTTTAAACGCGCTCCGGGGCACAGCTGTGTACACACTCGCACGTGGACAGGCACAAACAGAATTTGAATATACGGGACAGGCGGAGACGAGAGGGGGGGGAGGCGCCTCAGGCTGCGGTGGGTCACGGTTGAAATACCGCTGCTTGCCGCTAGATCACTCAAACATCAAAGCGCTCATAGGAGGGAGGGGATGGGGGAGGGAATCTGAGAGAGGGAGTTCAGGCTGCCTGCTATGCAGTTTCTCCAGCCACCTGTCTGCAGCCCGTGGCTCGAGCAAGACGCCGTGCAGCTGCATATCTGAAAATCCGCGCCAACTATGGCTCCTCAAGTTTGCTGCAAACTATGAGCCCGCTTGGAATTCTGAAGCACAGAGGCTGGTACGATGTAGCAACACCCCCCCCCCCCCCCCATGCAATATTCTCTCGATTTGTCTGACCTGAAGGTCTGAATGTCCACCAGATGTAATACAGATCACACATTGTGTTGGTTCTAGACCATGCCTACTTACGTGAAAGGAAAGGTGTCATTGTGACCTTTGCCCACAGTGTGTCTTTGTCTGATTTGCTCTGCTGATAAGGGCTGTCCCTTAACTGAAAAACTCAGGTGTCAGTTAGGCAGAGAGTGATGACTGAGCTCCAGGCCTGCGCATGAAGAGGTTCCTGTGAGCAGTTTGGCCCGTCAGCTGAGAGGAAGACATGAGGGATGTAGGTATGATGTGAATCTACTCTGCAGATCTGGAACAATATCAAAGCACAGAGCGAAATGTTCATTTCCGTGAGACTGCCCTCTTCCTCATGTCGCTGCCTTTTAAGGGGGATTTCCCTCTGGTCCCTGAGGTAAGCTGGGTGTGAATTCCATGAGTCTGACTTCCTCTGCTCTCTGTGCTGGCCGGATGTCCTTCACCTGCGTGTTGATTTTAGCGTAAGCGCACGGGAAGCTCTTCCCTCTCTGGTCAAATCTCCACCCCCCCCTTCCAGCGATGGGAACACACACGCACAAAGGGACGAGCTCACGCAGCCTCCCCTGCCTCTGGCTGCAGGACCGGAAGTTCTAGCAGAAATACAGCCACTACCTGTATCAGACAGCTTCTGTAGCCTTGCCCTGCTTCGGCCGAAATCACACAGCGGGGTCAAAGGACAGAAACGTCTTCGCTCTCGGTTACGCCGCTGGACAATGCGCTGTCTCAGTCTGCCAGCATGCTAGGTGACTGTTTCACAGATCTAGCACGAGAGAGTTTTTTCCCCCTTATAGCCATCACTGGAATCTGAGTGCTCGCCTCACAATGGCTGTCATTGACGGTAGGGTTGCAGCTAATTTTGGGGCAGGTGAGGGTGCTCTTTGCAATAGTGTGCCTGCTCGTCACTGCTCAGTGATGCTGGAGCCTGTATCACGATTCTGCATATCCTAGCTTGTCAGATTTAAGGTACCCCGGTTTAAATGGACTTTATCTTTCTTTACTCATGTTTAGCCCAGACTACCTTAAATCGACAAATTATCTGGCTAAGTAAGAAATCTAGCTTTGTGTTACAGGCCCCCAGTCCAAAGGGGCTCCCAGAGCTCCCATTATTTACTCCATATGAGCTGGCACTTGCGAACTGGGAAGGGGGTCGCGGAGTGTGGCGGAGTCTTGCCGCTCTCCTGGGGTCCATTTGGCATCTGGTGGGGGGGTGGGGGGGTCACATTCCATAGCCGCATTCTAGGGGAGTATGTTAGGCCTTCGCCGAATCTGTGTGCAAGTAAACACTATAATGTGTCAGTCACCAAACAAATTATTTACTGATGTGTCGCTTGAGGGGCCGATATCGTTAGTGGCATTTCTGTGGCATCCGCAGGCCCGTCTCCTACCCGACCCCAAGATGCCGCTTCATCTGGTTTTTACATTAGTGAGGACAAATGGGAAATATCTGATTTAGTTACCCGGGACGTACATGCCGGTGCTTATGGCTTTCTGTGCCCTTCACACTAACGTGCACACTGATGGTGCTGAACGGGAGTGCATGAACTCGATGTCGGTGTTTTAAAATGACCCGAGATGAGGATAGCACCAGGGTGCCATACCCCAGTGCAGGGCGACCCGCGTGCAGGACGTGCCGGATCTGTCCGTCGCGGGCCTCGTGTTCCTGCACAGCCGTGAGCAAGAATGCTCTGTAAGCAAGATGGCGTTTTCAGGACCGACGGGGTGCCAAGCAGTCCACTCCACTGTGTGTGTTTCGGGTCAGCCCATTTCCTCTCCCTAGACCCGGGGCTGGGAACATCTCGGTCGGGCTGCTTTGAACAGCTGCCAGCTCGGGACGCCTGCTGATGTTTTCCACATGGGCTTGGCAGGCAGGAGCAGAGCGCTCAGGCTCTCATCCCGGCAGATAACACTGTCCTTGTACAGTGCAGTTTAGGGTGTGCAGAGGAAGTCATCCATCTCGAATGAAACCGTGATTCACGCACATTGTAAATAAAGGTCATGATCAGCAAAACATCAAAGTGGGGGAGGGTGGGTGCTTGATCCGGGGTGATTTGGAGAGACGGAGGAGCTCTCTGAAAGCGGGGGAGGTGGGAGAGAGAGAGGGAGAGAGAGACAGTGGGTGAGTGAGAGGGAGAGACAGTGGGTGAGTGAGCACAAGGGAGGAAAACATTTAAGCAGAGGCGCTTTTGCTGGTTCTCTGGCCGGCCCCTGCGGCCAGCGCTGGAATTTCCTGCTGCCGGGGCCGTGGCTCTAGCGCCTGTCTGTGACTCCCGCAGGACCCCGGCCGGCCCCCGCTCCCCCTGCAGACGCTGAGAGTGAAGCATGGCTGCCAGCGCCCTGGTGCATCCTTGCCTGCTGGACAGGAGCGGAAGCTTCTTCAAGGTAGGCGGGGCGTCCCTGTCAGTCGCCGGTGCGGGGATGGGTGATTATCTGTTTGGTGGTGGTTCTCTCTCCGAACCGCGGAACCGGGGCAATGGGACATACAGGGACAGGCAGGCATGCAGAGATACAGGGAAAAACAGGCAGAGAGACAGGAACACACAGAGACTCTGGGCTACAGAAAAAGACTAGGGTTCATATGGAGGGCGGCAGCTTTCCCTGTGGCTGTTTGGTCCCGCCGAGGCTCCCCTCTGCTTCTCTGTTCAGGCTGTAAAAACTCAATGGAACCTCATAAATCTGCTGAGGCAATAGACAGAATCTCCCCCTCCCCCACCCCCCCCCCGCCCCAGCCCCCCCCTCCTTCTCTGTTACAGCTTTAACAACCAACAGGAACCTCCAAAATCTGCTGAGGCAATCAACCGAATACCCCCCCCCCCCCCCCCCGTCTTTTCTCTGTCTCACTGAAGCACTGAAGCTCGTCACCCTGCTCAGCTTCAGAAAAGTACATAAAGGATTTTTATGGGGCAGTATTTGCTACTGGGACAGACTTCTAATTGCACTAAGACACTATAAACGTAATTAATTTCATGGCAATTACTTCTGTTTCCCGCTGTGTGTTGATACATTAGCGATTAGCAGGTGTAACTCAAGCACTTCAGAGTGGGGCCCAGGAGTCAGAGTGACATTTCAACCACCCAGGCAGCGCAGCCCAAAGTTTAGATCTCTCTCTGTGCAGCCCGTGTGCCTCCCCCAGCCCCCGGGGCTGCCGTGTTCCCGGTCTGCTCGATGCGGGCTTGCCGTACGTGAAGCTGTGTGGCGGCTCGCTATATCGCAGGCAGTCTCTGGCCAGCCGTAAAGCAAGAGGCTGGGTCCTTGCAGGGAGCTTTTTTTTTTTTTTTTTTTTTTTTAAAAGCCTGGTGTCAAGCTATGGGCACGGACTGCTGGAGCACTGAAAAACAGCTCGATTCTGAGCGACGGGGCCTGAAGATGCAGCGAGAAACAGAAACCCTGAAGTGTAACATGTAATTCCCCAAATGGCAGACCCGCACCCCCAAACAGGATATTTAAAGGCTTGGTGAAAGTACGGCTCCAAGGCACAATGCTGGAGGCCCTAATTACTTACAAACAAAGTGGCTCTTCCCTCACAGTGAGCTCGGTAACTATGGTCTTGCTGTGTCTTTGTGCGGGCTGTATTGCCTCCCTGTGAGAGACGCTTTGTACTGCCCCCTGTTGGTGGGGACCAGTATAGCTCTCTGTTATTGTACCCTCGGTGTCCGTGGAGATCTGTACTGCCCCCTGTTGGTGTGGAATCGCGCAGCCTTCTTTCGATTTGCCGTCATTGTTGCAGCGAAATCACCCAATTGGAGTGGCTCTGTACTGCCCCCCGTCAGTGTGGCTCTGTACTGCCCCCCGTCAATGTGGCTCTGTACCGCCCCCCGTCAGTGTGGCTCTGTACTGCCCCCCGTCAATGTGGCTCTGTACTGCCCCCCGTCAGTGTGGCTCTGTACCGCCCCCCGTCAGTGTGGCTCTGTACCGCCCCCCGTCAGTGTGGCTCTGTACCGCCCCCCGTCAGTGTGACTCTGTACCGCCCCCCGTCAGTGTGACTCTGTACCGCCCCCTGTTGGTTATGACCTAGCCATTCCCCCCCTTCAGTGTGGCTCCGTACTCCCATTGGTGTGACTCTGTACCATCTTCCATCACTGTGACTTTACTGTGCCCTCCCAGCAGTGTGGCCCTGCATTGGCCCCTGTCGTTGTGGCTCCGCATTGGCTCCTGCCGGTGTGGCTCCGCATTGTGGCGCCTCCTGTTGGTACACCCTCTCCGCCGGTGTCCCCCGCCCCCGTGCTCCGCCTGAATGCTCCCTCTCAGCAGAGCCTCGCTGAAAGCAGCCTCTGTGCACTCACACATACTTTCCCATTGACCGCAGCCCTTTGATTATGTTCATGCAGAGAGCCGCTTTCTTCTCCTCTTGTTAAAGTGCCGCATTAATGGCCAGGCGTTTCAGATCCTTCCTTCAGGGGAAGAATACCTTCAGATGGCACTTTGAACAGCTGCCGTTTATTATTACGCAACATTACGTAAGCTTCCACACGGCTCTTTACCGCAGGGAGAAAGGGTCTGTATCCGTTTACCTGGTCCCTCCTGACCCTCCCTGAAAATGGTCCTCTCTGATGATCCGAATCGGTTCCTATTCATCTGTTTTCCAAGTTTCCAAATACTTTCATGCCTCACGACCAGCAGACGTTTCTGCATATGAAACGTCTTACAGATTTTTCAGGCTCAAGTGTGCATTAAAATATGGAACCCATTCTGCATTTGAGCCGTTTGATCCACGGCTCCCAAAACGTGCCGCTGGATTTCACGTCACCTGACAGGAAATCTGAACACAACTAGACCAGCCACTCGATTCATGCAGGGAAACCAGACGTGTTTTTTTTTTTTTTGGATTTATTGAAAGGAGATGATGGGAACAGTCCTCAGCAGACTTTTTAAATACACAAAGACATTAACAAAAATAGCGTTATTAATAACAGAGTGGAAATATTCAGTGCTTAGATCTATATGTGGCTGCTGTCACAGGATAAGGCTCCGGACCTGTGCGCCCAACACTTATCAGCCTGGGAAACGTAACGTCACACAGCTGATTAGTTGCTACCCGACAGGCGGGGGACGCCGCACGCAGAACCCTGGACACGCTCCTCTCAGACATTCCTTCTGCCAGCAGACTGTGTGGTTTGTGGGGGATGTGGAACTCTTGTTTCTGAAAATTGGCTGATGGGAGTGACGAATGTGCAGGGATGGGAAAACATGAGTGGAAGTGAGAAAGCTGTCTGCTGAGCACCGATGGTTATCTGCCCCAGCATGCCTCAGAGTCTCTCCTGCCCTGGGGGGCGTTTAACACTGCTGACGGCGTGTTTTTAGCTGCGCCCCTTGCATTCTGGTGTTAGTGTGGATGCTGAGGAGGTTAATAGGGTAGATGACGTCGTTGTGACTCTGTGGGTCAGAATACCGTGATCGAGAGGTCACGAGTTTAGATCCCAGGGTCAGCAGAGTGATTTCACCGTTGGTACTTGGAGCTTCAGGGTCAGAAATGTACGTCGTTTTTAATAACAGCATATGCTCAATAGAAAAACCTGTAACGATCGAGCCGAATGCCAGCGTATCTCACCCCGGACAGTCACGCCCATCACCTTCCGTTGGAGGGCGCTCTGAGACCCTCTGTGTGAATAGGGCCTTCTCGTTCATATCCAGAGCTGCAGGTTAGCCCCGGGGCTCACCGGGCTGCCAGATTTCGTGAGTGAAGGCATCGCCCTGTTGGAAGGGAATTCCAGCCTGGCTGGGAAACTCCTCTCTCTTGGCTGCAGAGCACTAGGGTGCCCCCTCCTGTCATGAGTCAGTATTACATCTACCATCCACGTGTAAATGTATCACACGTGAGTACACCTTCTCTCACTGGCTGTGGCCCTGTGACCAGGTGCTTTTCCTGTTATCGGAGCACACTGTCAGTAGGAGCTATGTAGAATTCAGTGATTAATTGTCATCGTTGACGCACCGCAGCACACAACAACAAAATGTGTTCTCTGCAATTAACCCGTATGTGACAGTGTGACATAGCACGGAGCGGTGCCTTGCTCAGGGTACCTCAGTGGTGCCTTGCTGGTCGGGATTCAAACCTGCAATCGTTCAATTGTGAGTGTGCTTCCCTAACCATTAGGCCCAACACTGCCCACATGAGTCCTTACCGTATATGGTGTGGGGAAATCTCAAGCAGTCAAAGAGAACGATGTTTAAATGATCTTCATGTTGGTGTAACTATGATATGTATGTCAAAGTGCATTAGCTTAGCCAGTTCAAAATCTCTGCAAAAGTCTTGTCAGTATTTCTGGCAACTGTCCAATGAACCCATGTATTTTTTTATTTAACCACTACCCCACTTTGTTTGGCTAATCAGTACCCCATTGAGTTAGTTAAATAACTAATCAATTAGTTAGGTGCCCCTGAGGAGAGGTTTGAGGACCAAAATGGTGTTCATCTCTGACGGTCTAAAACTTTTGCACAGTAGTTTATATCCATCCATCCATCCTTTAATTGGTTGTCTAGTCATGGTCACATGGTGGCCTGGAGCCAATCCCAGGGAACACAGGGCTCTAATTTATGTGTTGAAATCCTTATTATACAATCCAGACATGACCAATCCCATGGTTACTGTTAAATGAACGTACAATGAACACTGACACTGACTGTTCATGGACTGTTCAGTCCTGGTCGTCTCCCTCGCCTCCCTTGAAGCAGTGGGACTTGGCATCGCCAAAGGTAGAAAAAAGGGAGCTGCTCTGTTACATGCTGCCCTCTGCTGGACAGCAGGGGTTGTGCTGGATGGAGAGCTTTCTGAGATCAAGCCAGCGTTTGCTTTTCAGGATGTTTATGCTGAAAGAGGAACACAGATGATTAGCGCCCGTTAGCATAGTTACGGTGAAACTGGCGATAAGATAAGAGCTCAATTTGGGTGGGGCTCTGTACCAGCATATCTTGTACCAGAGAAGAGGGATTTTGGGAAGTCCTGCTGCTCGATGCTGTTGTGACTTTATGTTTCCTTTCCTCTTTTTTTTTTCTCCCTTCTGATACCTCCAAACTTCCCTTTTCCTGTAAAGTCGCTCCTGCGGACGACTGTATGGTTTATACAGGAAGCTTGACGTGTTGTTTTTTTTTTCTCCCATGCTCCCCGGAGTCCCCCAAGCCAGGATGTGCGTAAGCGAGCCTCTCTGTCTGGGGGGGGGCAGCCTGCAGGAATGCAGATCCTTATACCTTCACGCTTCTCTCTTTCTCTCCGCTTGCCTCCTCGCCCCCCGGCTCCCCGTGACACACTCTGCCAGCTGATCGACTCGTTCGCCTCAGAGATTGGAGAGCTGAAGCAGGAGATGGTGCAGACGGCCCAGCCCACAGCCAGGCACTCCGGCGCCGACCTCCTGGAAGGGTAAGTGTATTACGCTGACCCCTAGGAGTGTGCGACGGTCTCTCTCTGGCTCTTCACAGCAGGGTGAAAGGTTTTACAGTCCTGTAAAGAGCTACAGTCCCCAGTCTTATCCGGAGACCCAGCTGCCAGCTGCAGGGAAGATTCTGTACAAGTCCTGTTTTATTGCCTTATTGAGAAACATCAGTGCAGATGTGCAGTCAGCACCTATGATCAGAGCTGCCAGTGGTATCGGTCTCCTGTGGTACGATGTGCTTCCTTTTGGAAGATGAGCTATCATTGTAACATGAGTCCCATTCACACAACCCCACCCTGCCCCCCATCAGGGGAATACAGGGAAGACTTCTTTGTGGTGTCCTCCTTGAACGGATCAGCGTATGTCATCAGGCGGTGTGTCTCTGTCAGGCCGACCCACCCAGTCGGAGAACATTTGAGGTGTATGATGCGAAGTAAGGAGTCCCTGTGTAAGGCAGCGGTATCCAACCTTTTTCAGTTCGAGCTGCTTTTACAAAGAAAATACTGCTGAATGGTGAGGGTATATTTCACTGATTTTGGGGGGTGGAGATGGGGGGTCAGGGGTTGCGTCTCGGCTGTTTGGCGACCACTGGGGTCAGTGGGCTGTGCAAGGAACGGGATTCCAAGGACTCTCAGCCCGGGGGCTGTGAGTCACCCACCGAGTTGGGAACTTCCTCATGCAGACCAGACAGTGACTGTGAAACGGAACATTCCCATAAACGCTGTCGTTTACTGATCTAGCAGGTTTGTCACGTGAGACGTCAGTCTCCTATGTTTTAATTCCTTGATAGCAGAGCACGCATCTTTGTTGGAGGGTTAATGAATCTGCCTCATGGACTCATGGACTGAGTGTTATTTTACTGCCTGCAATGCTCAGGTCCACCCGCAGGTGGAGTCGTTGTCCCACGGCAAGGCGGGATGTGAAACGCATTGCTCTGGAAAATGTCGCCGTGCAGTGATTCAGAAAATCTGTCGAAATGTCAGCACCGAGCGGTTTATTCCGCTGAGGCCGGCAAGTTTTGTTTTGAAATCCCAGCACATGATTTTATCAAAGATTTCCTGCAAGGTGTCATTTTTTTTTTCTTCCCCTAAATAGACATTCGTGATGTCATCTGTGCGCAGCTGTGGGGGAGCGGAATATGTTCAGTGTGGTGTGATATTCCTGTAGAAACGCAGGGCATTGCTCATTACGTGATCGGCGTTGAACTTTGAATCCATCGCTTTAGAAAATAGCTCGGGGGTTGCACGGTGTCGCGGTTCTTAGTGCTCTTACCCCGTGTGGATCTCGCATGTTTCCCCGTGTCATCGTGTTTCCACCGGGTTCTCCAGTCCCCCCCCCCCCCAGTCAAGGAACATGCAGAGGAGGATCGGAAATACGGAATCGTCAATAAGTGTGCGTGTGCGAGTCAATGGTGAGTGTTCTCTGTGATTGGTTGGCTTGTTCCCTGCCATTCTCCCGCACTTCCAGGATAGACCGCGAACGGAAAATGGATGGATGGAAAAAGCAGCATGTCAACATAGAAAAAAATGGGCTGCAGGTGGCAGTGTGGTAAAAGGTGCTAATTGAATGCATTTTGTAGTAAAAAGGGGCACATGGGTGGCTGGTGGGCTGCCTGAGGGAGAAGCAGGCCCCCTCGATCCGGGACTGACCTCAGCACTCCGAGACACGCCGCAGTGGGGAAACGGGCCGGTTCAGTAGAATGATGTGTACCGTGGAGGCATGAGGTGATCTCAGTAGTCATGGCGACGCTCTCCCCACAGGCTGGAGGGGGAGGTTAGCGGCGTCTATCTGCAGTCCCACCCGGGGGCCACAAGTGGGGCCAGAGACTCTGGGTACGACTCCCTGCGGCGCCGCATGAGCGTGCTGGACAGGCTGGCGCAGACGCACGCCGCGTGGCTGCTGCTGTCGCTCAGCGACGAGGAGGCCGGCCGCATCCTGCAGCGGCAGCCCTGTGGGGTGAGAGCTAAAACGGGGGGGAGGGGGGCTTGACTCGCACACTAACAGGCATCACTCTGACCCTGTAATAATCTCCGCTTATTCGTTATTCGTTAGCTGTACGTTTTCTCGGCTGCAGCTATGGCTGGGGCTCAGTCAGACCCCAGGCTCTGCTCCTTAAGCGTGACGCACTGTATCCTTTGTGCAGGAATAATGGCTTGGCGACGGTGTCTCATAGAGCTGTCCTCTACCCTGCAGACGTTCCTCGTCAGGAAGTCGGCACGGCTGCAGAGGAAGGTGCTGTCCCTGCGCGTGGACGACGTGGCGCCTGGGGCCGTCAGCGACTTCCCCATCAGGGAGAGCCAGTATAGTACGCGCCTCTCTTCTTCGCACGCACGCACGCACACACACACACACACACACACACACACACACACACACAGGGGCTCGGCCCTTTCTGCACACTGAGCACCGGTCCGTCCCGGCGGGTCGCTGTTTGCTGCGCGGTATCTGTCAGATGGGCTCTCTGTGTAGGTGTTTCTCAACTCTGTCACCTTCTCCTCTGTCTTCTGAGAAGCCCCACTGATACTCTGGCTGCTGTCTTTCTTTTGCAAAGAAATAAGTTGTGTTACTGGCATCTTCATCTTGGCAGATGTGTGGGCTTTAGTTTCGGCCCGTTCGCCAGCCTGACGGGAAATCCCAGTCTCCCCAATCCCTCCCAATCCCCCCCCTCCACCACTCCGCATACTTTTAACACTTTGTTTTATTACTTCGACGCTGCAAATTCGCCACTGGAGGGGAGCTGGTGTGATTGGCAATTCTGTTCGCTATCCGGGAGCTAGGTCTGCAGAAAGTACGGTCGCCTTTAGTTTCACAGGAGCCCCATCTAAACATCCCATAATAAGCGGTGAATTTTCTATGTGGCACTGGCAGCTTTGTGATTAAGCGGCGATTGACTGAGTGAGGAGTCCGTGCTAAGCCAGCGGCTGATCTCAGGTCCGTCGCGGGGGGCAGGGCGCTCTATCAGGCGGTGGGCACAGACGCGTCCCTGCTGTCTCCTGGGGTTGGGCGCAGCTAAGAGTTCAGGACGCAGCTCTGACAATCTGTTTGTTTATTTACATGGCTCCAGGCCCGCCCTCTTATCCCCTTGGTGTTTCTCTGTTGCCGTTGACGACACCGGCCCGTGCCGGCATCTTCTCCTCACAGCTTTCTCTCTGGAGGGATCCGGGATCAGCTTCGCCGACCTGTTCCGCCTGGTGGCCTTCTACTGCATCAGCAGGTAAGGAGCCCCCGGCCAATCACACATCGCCCCCCAAGCTCCTGTTTGATTTCTTGGAATCCCCACTGCCATTGAGGTATGAGTGCAGTCCTGAAGGCGGTTACCCACAGGCCTCCTCCTATACGACCACGACATTCAGGCCAGAAACATCATGGCGCTTTGCAGATTTTGCCGCCATTGTGCCGTACGGGAAGGTGACTGACTGTCCCCCCGTAGTTTCCGGTTGTTTTACTCTCGGCTGGGAGACGGCTGCGGGAGAGTCCGCCTGCATTGTTGCCGTGAATAAGACCACACATGAGTACTGCAGTACAAACCTGAGTGGGGACAAAACCTTTTGGGATGTAGCCTCGCCGACCATGTGATCAAACGTCGCACTGGGCATGCTCGAAAACAGATACCCACCCAGGAAACCTGTCACTGACGCGGCCTTCGTCACTGGCACAATGGCATCCACCCTCCCTGACCTTGGGGCTGAAGCTGACCGCCTCTTCCTTGTGTCCTGAAAGGGATGTCCTGCCATTCACCCTGAGGCTCCCCGAGGTCATCGCCACGGCCAAGACCCAGACTGACCTGGAGCAAGTGGCCCAGCTGGGGGCAGGTGAGAGCCACACTCAGGCCCCTGGCCCTACAGTGTCACGTGACTTGTCACATGACTATGGCACTTTATAATCCCGCGATCACTGTACACCTTTTGCACTTGTCAAGATACTGCTATGTTTCAGTATTGTCTGCTTTATTTTAGTCATTTAGTATTATCTATTTTACAATCATTTTACATTTATTGTTATTTTATTTTATATTATTCTTGCCTTTATATTATTATTATTATTATTACATCCTGTATTGGTATTTTCCTTTGTATGTTTCATATTTTGACAAGCACAATTCAGCAGGCAGGTGGAAAAGCATTTCACTGCAGATTATTCCAGTGTATGATCATGAGCATATCAGGGCGTTTGTTCCTGTCCACTGGAGTTACATTTACTGTAAGGTTTTACGTCAATGCATGAAAAGAAATGCTGCAGGAAATGAGCACTGGATCTGTCACAGTGGCTGCAGGCTGTGTGTGTGAGGGTGTGTAGGGACACACGTTCGCCCTGGGGGGGTTCGGCACGGAGCACAAATGCGACATGTTTGTGAAGTGCTGCGAGCGCGGCGTGTCCCCAGTGTTAGGGTCTCGGCCCATCTTGCTGGGCCCGTGACCGCGAGAAGGCACCCAGTGCATCTGCAGTAGGTATATTTAGTTACTGGCCTGGAGTTATTATTAGGCAGCCTTGTGAGTCAGTGCTGGGGGCTTTTTCTGTGACTCGTTTGTGGATTGGAGGCTCCTTATGTGTAGCAGACTGTCCCCAAATGAGTCTGATAGTTATCAAGCGCTTTCACTGACATATTGCCTTCTGGGAGCTCTGTCTGAGAGGGGGGGGGGCAGCATGCCACTGGTGCTGTATATGTTGAGCTGCACCGCTGAGGGGGGGGGCAAGGATGCCTGTTAACACAGAGGCCTGGAGAAGGTGGGTTGTCTCCATCACTCCAATGTTGAGCAGCCCCCCCCAGCAATGAGGAGTGTCTTCCCCCCTGGTCCCGCCCACGTGTCCGGTACTGTGCGATGCTCCACAAGCTCCCTTTGTGCCGCTGTGGCGGGCGCACGCCCCGAAAAGGGGCTAGCTGAGCGCGATAGCCTTCAAGTTCTGTGGCGTGACAGAGTCCCACATGTGTCGCACATTCTCCCCCCACGCCCAGCCGCTGCAAGCCCCCTCCCTTGCTGCTAAATGTAGCTGGGAAGCGTGCCCGAGTGAGATGGTGCCCGGCGCAGGCAGGCGGCTCTCGGGGGGGGGGGGGGTAGGCTCAGGTTTCTCTCTGCCGCTGCCAGGGGAAAGACAGGCGGTCCGTTTCTCCGGGGTGGCGCCAGAGTTCACGGGCCGATTCTGACTCGTCCGGTCTAAGTAGGAGTCTCGGTGTCAGGAGTCACTGCTCGTGGAGTGAAATCCAGGATTTATCTTTGTGCTGCAGCGTGACGGGAAATGGAAGGCGGGGCTTGGGTGAAACAGCAGAGAGTGGGCGGAGCCACCTGTCTCCTCCCACATTTCACATGTGTGTGACTCACAGCCTGCCTATGGGTGTGTGTCTACATTTGGGATTCAGACTCCAGTAATGCTGGACTGAGTTCCCTTCTTGTTTCTCTCCGTCCTGCTCGGATCTGCCTGTGATCGACAGAAACTGCAATTATACTTCTAGGTCCTGCACTCTGTTTGCACCAGACGCTCATCTGAGTAAGTTACTGTTATGCTCCTGCTTGTGTTGTTTATCTGTTTATGTTTCTAAACTTTAAATATTTTAAACATACTCTTTTTTTCTTTTCTTCCATTCTTTTTTCTCTCTACCTTCTTTTTCACCTTTTTTTCTCTCTATCCATCTTTCTCCCTCCCCTTCCTCTCCCCTTCTCTTTCAACACAGGATTCTGGGAGTCCTCATTGTGCCGCAGGAAGGATCCCTCTGTCTCACCTTCTTGCGGGTCACAGGTTAAACCCCCGCAGCCGCCAGGGGACCCAGGACCTCACCTAAGTTTGCGCACAAGGGCCCCGTCACAGCTGGAGCGTGGACAGTCCAACGGGGCGCTCTGCTTCATCAACCCGCTCTTCCTGCAGGCGCATCGCCTCGAGGGAGCTTCACCTCCAGATCCCAAATCGCTCCCCCGCAGGCCTGCCCTCCGTACGCCTCCGCCACGGCCCCCACCCCCACGTTCGCTGCCCCGCCGGCCCACACCTCCACCACAGAAGCAGAAGAGCATGCCGGAGGCGGCGGGCTGGACGTGCCCACAGCCACCGCCATCCGTGCGCCTGGGCATCATGGGGGCCAAGCTCAGTGGCCTGACCTTCTCCACGCCCAAACGCAGCAGTGCCCCTATCCCCGTGCCCCCGCCCCGCCTCAAGAAGCAATACAGCATGTCTGATGCCGACGGCCTGCGATGCCAGATCGCGTTGGATGAGCGTACCATCGAGAAGGCCCTGTCTCAGCGTCGACCCCCCGCCCCTACTGCCGAGAGTCCTAGCCCCCCTGCCGTGTCCGGCGCATGCCCAGACACCCGGCATCGCAGCCGGGGAGAGCCTGGCCAGCGGCTGAGTGATGTCAGCATCTCCACGTCCTCCTCCGATTCCCTGGAATACTCCCACGGCTACTCCCTGTCGGGACCGAGCCCCCCCTCCGGCGACGGGCCAGCGGGCGACAGCAGCGAGGAGGAAGACGACGATATGGAGGAAGAGGAGGACTACGGCATGAGCGTGGAGAGCGACCAGGAGGTCAACGTGCCGCTGCCGTTCAAGTCCAAGAAGCTGCACGTGGGCGGCACGTTCGTGCTGCGACGGGCGCTGAAGGGCCGCCTGCGCAAGGTCAGTGGCGTCTTCAACTCGTTCATGACGCCGGAGCGGCGGGCGGTGCGGCGCATCGCTGAGCTGGCCCGCGACAAGGGTGCCTACTTCGGCTGCCTGGTGCAGGACTACGTCAGCTTCCTGCAGGAGAACCGCGGTTGCCACACGTCGGGCCTTGACCTGCTGCAGACGCTGCGGCAGTTCATGACGCAGATGAAGGCCTACCTGCGGCAGAGCTCCGAGCTGGACCCCCCCATCGAGTCGCTGATCCCTGAAGACCAGATCGGTAAGGGCAGGGGATGAGGGCGTCCCCGCATTACAGCGTCCGTGAGGAATGGGTACGGGGCTGAGGCAGGTGTTGGCTTACGGGGCAACATGCCAGTTTAGCGTGCCGGGGTAAGCGGCCTGCTCAGCTATGTCACCCTGCCGTTTCTGACGCTCTTGCCGATTCAGCTGGCGGCAGCGATTTTAGCAGCTTTGCGATAGATCTGCTGAGGTTTTCTGTGCACGAGGGGCGTCTCTCTGTCCTCGTTCTCGCCTTTCTGTGCCTGCTTTCGAAGGCGTCGGCAGTTTTTTGCACAGGAATTTACGATGTTGGCACCATGCGCGCTCAGGCGCCAGGCCTGCATTGTGTCTGATTCCCTGGAAGTAGTTTACTTTAGAGGTTAAGGACCGAGACCATATGGCTACATGGAGTATAACTCTCCGCAGTGGTTTCACTGTAACTGCATGCCGTTACTGTACTTTAGCATGCTTGGTTAAGCAGTAAACTTCTCAGCTAAATGGGTTACGAATGACTAACTATATGTGTTTGGTCACAGGCAGTAAAGCTGTGTGATGATTGACTGGGGTGTGCGTTATGTCATCCTGAGAGAGAGTGTAGTTGTCCTTAATGCACATTTCTCCCTGTGTGGGCAGAAACAGAGAAGGCCTGTCAATGAGCCCCTTCTCTGCAAGCCACGAACAAGCGCACCAGTGTCACCGACGTCGCCGCCGACGCCTCCTAGTCTTCAGCCTTTCTTAGCAGGCCGTGCTGGGATCGCTCTAGGGAGCGGAGAGCCGCTTGGCTGCGGTGCGCATGGACGTTCAGGTGCCGGGCGGATGGACGCTCGTGTCCGCGGTGGGGAGGTCTGGCATGTCTGTGCTGGGAAGGCGAGGTGTGGCGCTGGATGTCGGCCCACCTCGACCCATGGGAGAGATTTGGTGGGACATTGTTCCCCTGACCGCGGCTCGGGGACTCGGGATGCATTCATCTTGACGCATTTTAGTGACGGCGTGGTCGAGGAAGCCACATTCGCATCATGTTTCCCCCAGAGAGATGCAGAAGCGAAATGGCCGCGGGACCCAGGGCCGCAACGCATGCCAACACAGTGCATGGCTACATCAAGGACTCCCGTTCTGTACACGAAGGTCTTTGGAGAATCCTTAGTTACCTGCTGCCTGTAAATCGAAAGTGTTGTGTTTTTGAGGGCCTAACAGGATGGTCCGATATAAATCCTGTTTATCAGGCCTCACTCGGGGTATAAACTCTGTGACTTTTACTACCGAGCTCGAGACTGTTTGCAGTGTCATTCTTTGGACCAGCAGTCTTTTAGTTTAGTTTTTTTTAGCAGGAATTCACAAACTAAAAACCCCGGGTTTATCAGAGTGCCTTATACCCTTTGCCATCGATGGAATATGCTTGAAAAGTCATAACCGTGCAGCTGCTTTTTGTAAAGCCGTTCCAGCCTGTGTGAAACCAACCAGCGTCAACAGAGTGTCATCAGTGCACAGAGGCATGCTGGGTAAACGTGCCGAGAGGGCCACGCAGGTCTTGAACACCACAGCACTGAATAGCTATTTGTCTTTTGAATGGTCGGACTGTTGCTTAACCAGTGATGTGTTTTGACTGCAGCAGAAGCAGTGAAAGAAGTTATCTGTCTGACTTGGATGTGTGTTATCGGGTCACGCTGACAACATACCCACGGTTCGCCGATCTTCCTGGCCTCTTACCAAAGTTGTGTGATGGATTTTTTCCTATGAGATCATGCATATTTAAGAACTAATGGCAGGGAAGTTAAGCTGTGTTTGCTATGCTGTTTTTTTTTTTTTTAATTCTAGCCCTTTCTTGCCTGTTTTCTAAGCTTGAGCCGGGAGAATTTATTTTCCAGGGTAGGATTGCAAAGTGGGATTTAGAGGAACATGTGGCTGGAGCCAGCGATGGTGCTCGCTAACTCTGCCGACTGCTAGCATTTTCCCCCCAGCTAGGCATGGTTTCTGGAAAGACTTGTAGATTGTCCACAGCCTAATTGTCACCGGATGTCACCCAGGTGTTGGATACTGACTGAGCTGGACTGCTTTAAGAAAGATGGATTGAGAGTCGAAGTGTGTGTGTGTGTGTGTGTGTGTGTGTGTGTGTGTGTGTGTGTGCGCGCGCGCGCATGTGGGTCTGTGCGTGTGTCTGTGTGAGCGTGCTCATGTGTGCACGTGAGCAGTGTGGAAGTGTGACTGCTCTGACTAGGCGTCTGCTGTCGAGTGGTGTAAGGAAGGATTGCTGATGGCAGCAGAGGTGGCATGTGACTGACTGATTCGAGGGGGGGGGCCCAGGACTGATTGTATCAATGATGGGTCTCATATGGCAGAGGGGCTATAATTAAAGGTGTCAGTGGGGGGGGGGGGCCCACCCGTTGTGAGGCCACTTCTGCCCATACGGCTCCTCCTGCAGGTTGAGGCGACTTTGAGAGGCGGATGTTAAAACTGATCCAGGTGCAGGTCTGCCTCGTCATGCGGTCAAACACCTTCCATGGTAATAGCTAGGATGAAGTTGGGCTGTCTCTCCTCACTGCGGTTTCATGACAGCACATTAAGCTATTTAGAGCGTGGTTTAATAATGCACTTTTAATGGATCATGTACTGTAATGATTTACAATGCAGGGAGATGTGAACGCAGAGGCTAAATGCATGATGCATACTGTGGAATGGTATCTGCACCATGGTGTTTGTTTTGAGAGGTGCCCACACAGCCGCTGCCCCCCCCCCCATCCCCCCGCTATGCAGTGTCAGGGTCCTATCAAAGGGCTCCCACATCTCTTAATAGGTCTTTGTATCGTCTGTAGTAACCCAGTGTAGTCAAATCAAAAAACACAGTGTTTGAATGGAAAATGTTTAATCTGGCAGCAAAGTTTAACCGCAGGACTTATATTGGTAGTGAAGGTCACTGGCAAGGTAATGCAACAGGGCTGCGGAGGCTGTGCGCCAGGTGATCAAAACTTAGCGTTTACGGTTACGTTACGGCTAATTCCGTTCGGTTAACTTGGGTCTAAACAATCGAAGGTAAAGTAACAAGAGTATCGATAGGTTTGAACTTGCAAACTTTTCACTGAGCTGCTGGGGATGTGAGCGATGTTATTAATTAGTTACTCGCTGTCTGTAATGCAAGGTCAGACTCTTTAAGGGCCAAAGAGTTCATTCTGTTTGTGTAGTAGTGTGTGAAATCAGACTGACCTCATTAGCTATAATGATGAACTGGCCGGGAACAGGCAGTGCCCTCAGTGTACGAACACTGACACTGTAAAAATAAAATGAGGAAGTTCATCCTTCGCTTTCCTTAGCAATAAGGATCAGTGTTGTGTCAAAATAACTTCACATTTCCTGCCCATATGTTCTCCCCTTTTCACGGCTGTCTCCTTAAACATTTCAGACATATACAGACAGCCGCGGAAAAAATTGAGACGACAGCACGGTTTTTTGTTTTACTTATTTCTCAAGTTATGGGTGTGTATCTGTGAATGATATATATTTTTATTGAAAGCTGTAGCCTGGTTCTTCCCTGTTTCTCATTAATGAAGGGCTTCTTCCTTGCTTTATGGGACTTCACTCCTGCTTCTAGGAGCCTGATATGAACTGTCCTAGCAGTGCACTTCACACCTGCACTTAATGCATGATTTATGAGAAACTGTTGGATTATTAACCTGGAAGCAGCCTCCTGCCAGTAAAATCATGATTAAAGCAAGATTTTAAAAATGCAGATTTTTTTTTTTTTAATATATAGTGGTCTCTTCTGTGGCTGCATATATATAAAAACTTGCACACATGTATTCAGCAACAAAAAGGTTGTAGCATGTCATGTTTGATTTAGTTTACCTTATCAGAACTGTGCAGTCCTAGTGGTAACTTAGCAACAACCATCACCAGCAACAACTGCTAAATGCAGTGGAAGAATGGCTGTCGTGCAGTAGCATACGTGCAGCCATTGCCTGCTCACCCTGCGGTTTTGCCCGTCGCCCCCCACAGACCAGGTGCTGGAGAAGGCCATGCACAAGTGCGTGCTGAAGCCACTGAGGGGCGTGGTGGAGACGGCCCTGATGGACTTCCAGGTGGCCAGCGGCGCCTGGCAGCAGCTGCGGGAGAACCTGGCGCTGGCCAAGGCCAAGCAGCCGCAGGAGATGGGCGTAGACTGCACCTACCCCCCTGACCCGGTGGCCGTCGAGAAGATCCGCCACAAGTTCCACAACATGCGCAAGATGTACTCACCCGAGAAGAAGGTGGCATTGCTGCTGCGAGTGTGCAAGCTCATCTACACCATCATGGAGGACAACTCGGGTGAGATGCTGGGGAGGGTAGATGGAAGAGGCACACTTGTGGATAAACTCAGCTGCAGTATTATGTGTGTGTGTGTGTGTGTGTGTGTGCGTGCGTGCGTGCGTGCGTGCGTGCGTGCGTGCGTGCGTGCGTGCGTGTGCGTGTGTGTGTGTGTGTGTGTGTGTGTGGACTAAAGTCCCTCAGATTGACTTGTTATTTTCACATTCAGCCCCCACAGAAATAAATGGAGAGTCTCCTGGGTGATCGCAGTATATGAATCGTGTGTGTGTGCGCGCGCCCGGGAGGGATGGTGTGGTGGTGCGAGTAAAAGAGTAACGCAGCTGCCGTAACGCAGGGAGGAAGTTTGGTGCCGACGACTTCCTGCCCATGCTGACCTACGTCCTGGCCCAGTGCGACATGCCCCAGCTGGACCTGGAGATCCAGTACATGATGGAGCTGCTTGACCCCTCCCTGTTTCCCCAATAAGGTAAGCCGAGCTGCCCCGCCCCCTTCCCCCCCCCCCCCTCCCCCCCC
>JAODKE010000117.1:1375890-1387221 GCA_026779605.1 Mormyrus hasselquistii
TTATATAGTCTGTGCTGGAATTTTCACAGATAACTTTGTAATTTGCCCTTTATAGCCCTCATTTACTTGTTTCGTTTTGTCTTCTGGAAATGACAAGACATGTAGAAAAAGTATCCAGTCCCATGTCACCGGTACCTCGTGTGTAAACCTCTGTATACCATATTTTGCACACAATAAATTCTGGTGATTTTGGTAGAATAATTCTTTGCATCTCTCTTTATTATATGAAAGAATATGCATGCATACATATATATTTTATATATAAATATGTTTTATATATCAATTTAAGTAAAACTCTCAAGTTGTACTAAATAACACAAACGTTTGTATTTAATATCCCTTTGCAAGCCAATGACTACAATTTCAATTAACCGCAAAATGGCAAAAACAGAACTGAATGAACCAGTAAAAAAAAAAAGACACTTGAAAACGTCTAGGCAGAAGATATGTTAAACATTGCTTATCAATGGACTTTTATGTAACCAATAAATTAGCAACATTTTTATAGAATTGAACAAGCGTTACAAGACTGAAGACTGTGTCTTCTGAATGTTCAATATGCTCGTAAAGAGCTGGAAAAAAATGTTTTTTTCTTTTCGAATGATTATTTCTTTTGTCTCTGGCAACAGGACAGATCCTGTATCTGCAGACTTCCTGTGCAAATAAAGGAAGTGTCTCCTTTTAGCATCCAGGCATCAGAAATGCATACAGGACATTTCATAATTTTGTTGTGTGTGTCTAGTTACTTAGTGTGTCTAGCCTATTTACAGAAGCTTCTCCAAGGATTCCAGATTTGGATTGAAATGTATAATATGTATTTACTGAGTGTAGGATTCCCACTGACGACTATTTTTCTGTCAGTTAATCTATTGACTAGTTTCCTGTTTCGTTGATTAATCTTCCTCCTGAAAATAAAATCGACAATTTTGTTTAAATTAATTTTGTTTTGACGACAACAAACTTGCCTTAAATAACAGACGCCAGCCTCTCCACACTATATGTATCCTTGCGTACGCTCACAATTCCATAAGCAGGTTAGTGGTAGGGTAACAGTCACTCCTGGACCGGGCACAAAGTTGGTGGCGAAATCCTCAGAGCTGTTATTGCAGCAAGAGCTGCCTGTACCAATTACTGATGTGCAGGGCTTAAATGCTTATGCAAGCAGCATTTTTCCGTTTTTGATTATTTTCTTTTAAAAAGAAATTCATTTTTGACCTTGAAAGTTTTCTTTGAGAGACGGTGGCTGTGGATCGAGAAGAATCACCCGGAGGCGTATTACCTAATTGTGGGCACGTGCACATTCCTGCCACCACTGGATCAGTACTGAGAAGGTGGAAGCTACACACCACAGCTGACAAGCCGGGCCTTGACCAGGCCGTCCCTCAAAACTCAGCAGGCACATAAAAAGTAGACGGGGGTGGGGGGGAGAATGCAGCCAGCAGTAACTCTGAGCTACAGAGTTTAATGGCCAAGAATGTAGTGAAGGTGCACCAGTCAACCATTTGAAGAACATATTACATACTGTCTACTACATACCGCTTACATACTAGATCAGTGCACACTGCTGGTCAGTGGGGGGGAAGCGGGGTGGCTAAAAACCGTTACTCAGTAAGAGTTACGTGAACTCGTGTCTAGATTCGCCAGATAGTATGACAATGACTGATATAGGGCAGGGTTTTATGATCTGATGAGAGCAAGATATTTCATATCTGGGTGCTTTTCATCTTCAAGAATTGCTATTACAAGAAAACCTGCTTCAATCTGTCACGATCTAAAGCTAGGGAAGGTGTTAAACCTTCAGCAGGACAATGAAGCACAAGACTGAAAGTACAGATGCGACTGAAAAAAATCTTCAGATGATTTGCTGACAATTGGTTTTGACTTTAAAAATTTACTGTCATGGGCTATAGGTTTCCAGCAGACTAACTGACATCAGCCCAAGTATTTGCATCATTTTCAGTTCAGGCAAGTCTGGTTACTTTATGAGGGATTAAATATTTTTGCAGGCCACTGTATTTTGCCTGGAAATGGTCATCGATTAGCGCTTGACCCCGGCTGTACCTGTTATGAGATTCATTTCGGGACACTGTGCTCCAGTCTGAATGGGAGATGGTGGAGTAAAAAGGCATCTCTTCAAGAAGACCTTTCCTTGGAAGTTCCACATCTGTGAAACGAAGGTAATTCAAAGTGTCTCTATTCACAAGAGTTTCCGGCCTCCACCCCCCACCCCAAAAAGAAAAAGAAAAAGCCTAGTATTCGCCTGATGTTACTCCTTTACACATTTTGATTAGGGAGATCATCTCTATGACGTGACCCTCCATCGGCTCAGGAGATCGAGAAAATGCAGCGATGCAGGGTGTGCAGAGATGGAGGATGGGCGTTCAACAAGCTCACCAAAAGAACACTGTCATTTCTGAAACGCAGAATTAGGGCTGGGTGTGTAACTTTCTGAGAGTTACGTGAGACAGATAGGCCCCCACCTGCCGTCACATGCTGTCTGGAAGGCATCTCCCACTTCTATGTCAGCTCTCAGAACCCAAATTTCTAATCGCCCCGACAAACCAGGGAAAGGACTTTTTACATATTAGAATGAATAAAAAAATGACAAGTAGGTGACAATAAAGAAGAAAAAGAAGAAAAATTAAGAAAAGGATTTATGTTATTTTTCATGAACATGCATATAGTTCTCATATTTTCAATGTTAGAGGTGGGAGGTAACATGACAGTCAGACTCAGAATCATTTTCATTAGCCAGGTACGTTTCCATACAAAGAATTTGCCTTGGTGGTACTTTTAGAAAACATTACAAAAAAGCACAATACAAAGAACATTAAACGTTTACCAAAGGCATATACAGAAAAATAAAACAGTAGATTAGTTTTTGGGTAGTAGAATAATTATATAACAATTAATCATAATAATAGTAATAATGATATAATTAAATATGTATGTGCATATGTATGTATTTACAAGGCCACAAAATGGCACATGCCACAAAATGGGTGGTAATTTGTGACAATCACTGACACCATTACTAGGTGGGGACTCGGTGACCTTTGTCCTTCCTCCCACCTTACCACTCCGGTTTATATCACCCTGTTTTTCATTCTCTTCGATCGGCAGCACCACTCTAAAGCACATTCATTTTTCAAGGTGATGCACCTAAGTCTATGACTAAGACCTACCCTACTAAAATAGCCTGGCAATCTGAAGATCCATTTCTATTCCTGCATCACAGATGAGATGTATCAGGATAAGGAGATACGACTACGCTTAATCAGTATGGTTAATAACTTAATATAAGAAATTGGATATGGACGTAATGCTTTTTTTTCTTGCCCTGTAAACACGTTGTAGTGGATCGCCATCTAGTGGCGCAATTGCGTCTGACCGCTTCAACGTTTAAATGGCAAAATGGCAAGGTATTAAAAATACACAGCGCCGGCGAATCGGCTCAGCACAACGGAGTCCAGTGAGTGCGCCGAGCATGCTTGGTATATTGTAAATAAACCCGGTGTGTTATTGTAAATACTTGTGTTTCCTTGCCCGTGTTATTTGATGTTTGCAGGGTGTATGTGATGATCAGAGGATTACGGAAAGGGCGTTGCTTTTTTTGCATTGAGAAACAGTGTCTGTTTTTAACGGCTGCTGTCATGTTTTGGTCTGCCTGGTTAGCGGTTTCTTTCCTTAGCCACTTCAGGTGTTGCACCCTTGCCATGTTTTTATTTGATGTATTTATTTAATAAACAAAAGGAGCTTTGCCACAAGAATAAAAATGCTGGACCTTTTTTTGCAAGCCGTTTGAATATATTTATCTCCTGAAAAAAAAAATCGGCACATTGTCCCCGACATTTTATATATTGAGCACTAGGTTTTCTGTTTTCAAAGCATTTAAATGATCTATATAAATATTATATAGAAGTTGCATGCATAGAAGTTACATGATTCAACAAGTATACATTTTAAACACTTTTAATGTTTTATTAAATAATTATCGATAACATTTAATGAAACAAGATCAAGTGAAAAAAATCTTATACTTGAACGTAATGATTATCTAAAAAGCATCATAGTTTCCATTTCTAGTAATTAATTCTTATGATGGCGCCGAATATTACGTGATAATCCACTCCAGACCATACCAAGAGATAAAACTGTTAATTTTAAAATTATAATGAGGGATTAGTAATTTCAACGAATGAAACAAAATAGTGCGGACTGATGAGTTTGACACCAGACCACCGACAAGCCCTTAATAATGATACCATTGGCCGGAGAAATTAATTGCATCCATCGAAGGACATATATATATATATATATATATATATATATATATATATATATATATGTCGAAATGATCTAAATATACTTTAAGTAAAATGCACAAAAAGAATGCAAAAACCGCCTTTGGCGCATGCGTACTGACGAGTTCCTCACTTCCGCTTTCAACGACTGTCGGATCCTCATAACAGTGGGAAATTTGGGATTTCCTTTATAGACTGCCAAGTAAAATGAGTAAAGAATATTTATGTAGACAGTTCCTGAAGTAGGCGATGTGGCGTGTTGCAGAGCGCCTTGAGTGGAATGACATCGCCTGGGCTCCCGTAATTATTAAACAGTTAATATAGTAGCCCCGCTCATGCAAAATGGAGGACTGTTATGAATCTCCCGATACCTCCTCTGACGATCATCGTCGCCCTTTGCTGCACCGTAGTGACAGCTGTAAAGTTGAACAAGGTGAGTATGAAGTCATTCGGCCTAATTAAGTGGCCTCGGCGCTGTAGATTCGGTTTTTGTCAGTTAATTCGTACAGTTACACGGAAGAATTGTTTGTGTGATTAATTGGTAGTAGCGAAATGAGGCAGTTTCAGTATGGTATATAGGTGTCCCCTCCCCCGTGTGAAGTGAGTTCTGACTCCCATAGTCATCAGGCTAAAATATGACAAAAACACGCAAAACAATTTAGTAACTTACTTAATGCTTGCAGTTAAATGACAGGTCTTAGCACTTTTTTAAGTACCGTTCCCTCGATGCTCATTAATACCTACTTTATAGTATGGCACCATGCAACAATCTTTATCTCTACAATTATGTGAATTGTGAGCCTGGCTTTTGTGCATTTCAGTCGATTAAATACACTCTCAGAAAAAAAGAGTACCGGTTTTTACCTTTTCTTATTACTGGGGCTGCACCCTCAAGGGTCTGCCAAGTGTACCCTTAGCTGTAGGTAATTGTACCTTTTAAGGTACAGAAATGTACTCTAAGGAAGATTTCTGTATCACTTATGGTACATTAATGCTGTATATACCTTTGGGATATTCCTCGGAGTACATTTCTGTTCTGAAAAGGAATTAGAAGTGTACAGCCCCAGTAACAAGCAAAGGTACAAACTGTTACTCTTTGTTTCTGACAGTGACAGAATTATGTCAACAAGTTTCTTTAAGTTGTTTGCCGTGCATTCAGGTAACTTGTTTAAATTCTGTGAAATCAGGAAATGTTGGTGTGCAAGGCAAAGGGGCTTTTACTATGAAAAGTAGTACAGTATTTATACCCATAGAATTTGGGCCCCCAACCCTGGCCAGTTCAATTATCAATGATCTAATTATCAATTAGATTAGCTTCCAAAATCTAAACGCTTAATCATTTTCATTTTCAAAACACAATTTTCCTTAAAACTATACTAATAATGTGAAACATTCTACCAAAACACCCTCTCCACACAATGCTTCTATGGGAATAATCTAATAAAATTAATATTACCTTTTTTTATTATTTTTTTTTACGTAGTCCTATTTGTTGAGACCTAAACTATTTACAAGCATTACAAGTGAATGGGGGAAAAAAGGAACCTTTTCTCTGCTTTAAAATACAGAGTAGACATGCTTGGCGTAAGGGCAGTGTGAAATATCATTGCTGATACATTCTTCTGTAAATAATCACGTCCTGTGCATAGTTTGAAGTGTTCTTTCAGGAAATTCTGCATAGTATATAAATGCCAGTTTTTTTTTTTTTTTTTTTTTTTAATCTCTTGATGTCATCTGTTCTGCAAATATTTTTTCCTTCTGGGGTGGAATTTTTAAGACAAAATATAAAAACACTGGCTCTGCTTTTAATGGGTGCACAAAACAGTACCTCACTACTTAAGGTGCTGGAACATTTGGTACCTGGTGCAGTGGAAAAGCGCCCTTAAACATAGATTGAATAGAGTCGCAAATGGAACTTGTGAATCAAAGTGAAATTGAATTATGAGCCGAGGACCGATTCCCAGCCCTAAAGAAGACCTGTATTTTTTTAAAGTCCTTCTGAAACTTGTGACTTTTAGACTGGCCTATTTTTCTTGGCAGCTATGCTTTTCAGTCAAAGTCATTTTTTGTGCTTTGAAAGAGATAGGTTCCTTTTGTTTTTAAGGAAGCATATCCTTATGTTCTTCAAATAAAAATATTTTGGTATACAAGCCTTTGGCCTTTCTTCGGTGGTTTTTGTAATTTGTTTCCAGTGAATCTGTATTTGTAAATTTGCAGTCCATTTAGAGCTTTTTAAACATCTCTCCAAATATGTAAAGCGGATATGTAATATTTCATATCTCATTCCTATTGGATTAATATCAAATCTTTAATCAAATCTGGGCATCTGTGACAATATCCAGTTCTAATTATAGGTTTTCCATCCATCTATTTTCTGAATCTGCTTATCCTATTGATAGACGTAACTTCAGCCACCTGACTGGGGTGAGATTTTCATTTTGATTTTTTGAGACAAGTCTGCACACATGTATACGTGTGTAACAGTTTTGTTGCCTTGTAAATAGTCTGTTGGGTTCTCGAACTACCCCAGCGCTTTTGGTGTTGCTAGTTTTGGATGGGTGAGAGTTGGCAACATGTTTAAAGTCTTTAAACCGAGTTGACGTGTATTAAAAATAACGTCACTTTATACAGCTTTCAAAAAGCGGAAACTCAGACAAACTTGAAATCACTAATAGTCTACCTGACGGTTGCCATCTTTCACGCAAACAAAATTTTATGAATACTGTTTAAAAACTCGGGTGCTTTTGACAGCTTCATCCCATGTTTGAAAGTTGCTTAGGTATCTAAGTCTACAGGCTTTTGTTTCTAAAAAAAAAACTTCACCAGATGAGTCACTGGAATTTTCCTCATGTTTATTAATGGGGGCCGTTATCTCTATTTTACCCTGTGCGATTGTTTCAGGGACGTCAAAGTGAGCTTCTGGTTTATGGCTTCGAGTGATTTTAATTGTGCTTCTACCCTTAATCCTCCAGCACCTGCCTGCTGTTCCTCACGCTACAACCTGGCCCTGCTCTCCTGCTATGGCTTCATCGTGGCCTATGCTCTGCGCGTCAACCTCAGCGTTGCCATGGTGGACATGTTGGACGTCAAAATCAACACCAGCTCCTCCGTGTGCCCCATGCAGGAGGGACACGCCGAGTCCAAGCGCAACCACACGGTTGGTGTGTGTTTTACGGCTTGTGTCCCAAACCCAGAACGCCACTGGTGTTCACCCCTGCAGTCAAAAGTTGGGACACACCTGACCATAGAAAGGTTTATTTGTCCTGTTCTCTGCATTTAGATTTTTGAATAATTATAAAGATGCCAGAAATATAAAATAACAAAAATGGAATTATGCACTGAACAAAAAAGTAATACACCAAAAAAAAATATTTGTTGGGGCTGCAAATGTGTGAGTTTGGACTCAAAGGTTGCCAATTCAATTCTCTGGGTTGGCAGAGTGATACCACAATTGGGCACCGTGAGCGAGGCCCTTAACCCCAAACACTACAGGAACTGGCTGACCCTACTGCCCCCTCCCCTCACCAGTTTCACGAGGTCTACTAGAATGCTTTTCCAGCTGTCCTGAAAGAGGTGCCATATATACTGAGCACTCATTGGTCGCTTTTCCTTTACTCTCTGATTACACTTCTCCAAATCAATTTCCACTGTTTTTAGGTCAGGTGACCAGGTCATGTGATGTAACACACTATCGGTTTCTTTTGTAGGCAGATTGGCCTGATCTGATTTTCGACTGGTACTGTATTTTTAGATGAACCTGTAAGTCCAATACAGCCCTTCTCGTAGTTGCTATCAGACAGAGTTCCAGTATCTTTTCCACACTACACTTCGAAATCGGAACGTGAAACATTCCCAGCCCTCAATGGTGTAGATTTGGCTATGGACAGCAGGGACATTTTGTGTGGGCAGAGTGCACCACATCACCTTTCAGCTTTTACTCTCTCTTTTCCTTGTCATCTCCCGTTTGCTCTTTCATGCTCCATCCTTGAGGAAGCGCCGAGCTACAGATTTGCTCCCCAAGTCGTCACAGTGAAAACTGCAGCTATGAAATTACCCTTGATTTATGCCACCTGCACAAACACGAGTACAGGTACATCGGGTTATGTCTCTTCACCTACTCCATCTTGCTCTCCATAAGACACATAGACACATAGTTTGGGGGGGGGGGGTCGCAGTGCAGAGTCAGCCAGTGTGCAGTGACCCCTGGAGCAGCTTAAGGGCCTTACTCAAGGGCCCCCGGACTGTTTTACTGAGGCTAGGCCCTTGACTGGCGACTTTCCAATCACAGACACGGAGTCTGTGACAAGGAACTCTGCAGTTCTACACGCATATTCAAAGCTACAAAGGTTTAAGGGGAGGCTCTAGTGAGATAGTAACGGCACCGTGGTGGTTCTGTGGCCCTCAGGCACCCGTGTATGACTGGAACTCGGAAACGCAAGGATGGATCCTGGGCTCCTTCTTCTATGGCTACATCGTGACCCAGTTACCTGGCGGATATCTGGCGCGAAAGTATGGCTCGAAGTGGCTTCTGGGCCTGGGGATTCTGTGCACTGTCATCTTCACACTGCTCACTCCGCTGGCCGCCACACTGGGCGCCACGTACCTCATCGCCGTGCGGGTGCTGGAGGGCGTCGGAGAGGTACGCTCGCCTCGTCGGCATGCTCCTGCCTGTCCGTTTATCTGTTCCCTCGTCAGTTCCTGACCTGTGTGTCGGCCCCCTTCAGAATGTCCCTGAATGAACTGGACAGGGAAGATATGCAAGCATTTAATGAAATGTCTCCGTAACCTGAAATTCTTTAGCATTTCAACCCCCAAATGAAAATACCAGGGTTCCAAAGTTCCTTAAGTGAAGAGGTATTACAGGGTCCTCCCCATAATACCTGGTCAGTTAAGGAACTTTGGACCAGTTTTGATGTTTCTTTTTGTGGCTCTGACTTCAGCTTTTCAAATGGGTAGAAGTTAAATAGCTGTAATATTTGTAAATTGAATAGCACATGAACATAAAGTGAGTGTGTCCAGATCCTTATATGGCCGTTCAGCGATCTCAGAAGTACTGATTGGTTTGTTTTCTGGTGTCCTTCAGGGGGTCACGTTTCCCGCCATGCACGCAATGTGGGCATCTTGGGCTCCGCCCCTGGAGAGAAGCCGCCTGTTAACAATCTGCTATACAGGTGCCGTGTGACTGTGTATGCGTGTGCGCGCGCGCGTGTGTGTGCGTGTGTGGGGGGGGGCAATGCCTGCCTTGATATCTTTGTGCTTTTTGGCCTTACGCAGCTTTAAAATAATGCCACAAATCCACAAGTATATTTTTCATTAAATTCTGCGGTTTCAGTCAATGTAATAATATGACTTGCATATTTATTCTCTGTGCTTTGCTAAAAAAAAAAACCACACTATAATGTATATATGGGCATGTATATCTATTGATTTGCAATCACGTTTACCTGTTATAACCAATGTTTTCAATTTCTCATCTCCCCAGGTTCCCAGTTAGGTACAGTGTTGGCCCTTCCCTTATCTGGTCTGATTTGCTTTTACCTGGACTGGACATATGTTTTTTACCTTTTTGGTAAGTTCTTACCCTTCACTTTGTTTTTATTAGTGTGAACAGAGCTGAATTCTCCTTTCTCGAGGCGTTTTGGTTGGTGCTGGAGGTGTAGGGGGAGGTATTTCTGACGGCGGGAGGGCCGATCGGGGTCTTCAGGCGTCTGTCCCGGCATCCACAGGTGCCGTCGGGCTGCTGTGGTTCTTGCTCTGGTCGTGCCTAGTGAGCAACACCCCGGACACGCACAAGACGATCTCAGAGGAGGAGAGGCTCTACATCACGACGTCCCTGAAGAACGAGGTAAAGAGGGATGCAGACTGTACCCCGAAGAGAAAAAAAACACAACCTGAACCGCATTAGCAATGAAAGTCAAGCATGTCCCAGTGATTTTAATTATTCTGTTAGTTATAAGCCATTTAAATCAAGAATAGACACTCATTTTCCCACCTAAATATAACATTAATATGAGAAGCGGTTGCCAGTCACTTTTTATATCTTTTCAACAAAAAAGGCTTTAATTTTATTACCTGTGTGGGATTACGATTAATTTAAGAAGATCGGTTTATTGAAACCAATACTAAAAAGGACCCTGATTGATCCAGATCATTTTCAGTTTTGTTTACAGTAGTCAATGTCGTTTTTCTGTCATCTTTCAGCAGTTTCCAATATATTCCCGTTATTGTAATACGACTAACAGAAATCGAGAAATGCTCAAACTGTACTGCTTCCTGCACAAATGAACGTTAGACTCCTTTAACCGCAAGCAAGGTCCGTGGCTTGACAACCCCCCCCACCCCTTCACTTGCCGATATACCGGTCGCTGTGTGCGCTTGTATTCTAAGTCAAAATGCTTTTCTTTGATTAGGAAAACATTCCTTTCCCGTTATTATCAATCTACTGCCAGTCTAGTTCAAACTTGCATGTGAGATTTCAATGGGGCACCGCAGATCTATCAACGCCCATGGGATCACATGAATTCATCCTAATACACAGATTAGTAATAGTGCTCCTGATCAGTTCTGATACTATATCTTTGATATTAGTCTTGGCTTGGGTTCACCACGCATCTATCTCTGTCTAATCTCGCCTTCCTCGCAGTGACTTGGTGCGTGCTGGTGCATAAGATGGTTTGTATTTTGTATGTCTTGATAGGAAATGTTGAGGAGGTGGGGGGGGGGGGAGGGGAGAGAGAGAGAGAGAACCTCTAGCTCAGTTGTCTCTGATACGGCATGGTGTCGCTCCCTCGCTGAAGCGCCCAGCTGCCAAGCCTGACTTCCCGAACGTGGAGGTGCCCCTTCCCTCCGCGCCTTAAAGTGACAGTGCTCAAATATATTGTGAATATACATCCAACTGTGCAGATTTCTCCATCCTTGTGGGTGCCCCCCCCCCCCCCCCCCCCCCCCCCCCCCCCCCCCCCCGCTCGCCGCCCCCATCCGCCCCACACACACCACCCACTGTGGCCCGACAGGCAAGCGCCAGCGT
>JAODKE010000117.1:1407626-1417834 GCA_026779605.1 Mormyrus hasselquistii
TCGCCGTTTTGTGCCCTTGTGTATTGTTCCTTTGTCCTCGGTCTTTTTCAGGATTATATAAAGAACAACTTCGTGCAAAACGGTTTCTTTCGCCGTCACTGCCTCGGTGGATCAGTCTGCCGAACGTCCCAATGCTTCAAACGGTTGATAAGGTGCTGTATTTTAGGATTACATCAGGGGAGTTTGCAGATGTTGAAAAGATCAATGGCTAAGTCAAGTTTACCTGGGGCTTGACTTTTGTTTTTGAAGGAAGATAATAGGCATAGGGGCTAAAATGTTCGTGGCTATAGGCTTAAAATACTCGAGGATGATCCTCAAGTGATCGGAACTAAGGAATGCCATTATAGTTACGTAAAAAACAGTCAATTGAATGTTATTTAATAGATTTTATTTTAGTTTTACAGTTAAGTGTTGTATTTAAAAATAACAGGCCAATGCTGTTGAGATCCCACTGTTAATTAAATACATTATACGGTGGTAGAGTTTTTAAATATAATATGCCCTCTGAAATTGGTACTTTTTCCCATTAAGATCTATGGAAAGGGAAGGCGCACTCTGGAATATTGAGAGCAGTTTATCTTGTACCAAAAGAGACGATCGAGAGACCGACGAGCTGGAGCAAGGTAGGGTGGTAATGGGCCGGTCCCCATGAAGTGCCGAAACATTTGTCGAGTATTCGAACTTTTTTTCCCAAACAGAGAGATCCTTAGTGAGTTTCGGCAAGGCTTCGAAAAATCGGAGAATAAAGTGTGGTATGATAGCAAGGTGCCTGTCTGATAAACATCTTTTTCACCTTGATTTTTTATTCTGCGCTGCTGGTAGGGTAACGGAACAATTAAACTGCCATTCAGATCCATTCAGATTGTTTATTGCTAGCGCAGCTCTTGGGGCTTAACAAAACACGACAAAAAAAAATTGTATGCCAAAATAATTTTCACTTTATAACAGCAAACAATCTGAAGTAAAAGACATAAAACATCTTCTATAAACAGAAAATGCAGTTCTCTGTAGTAACTGTTGTAAAAAAACAGCTATTTAGACGAGCAGTCTGTTACATAGCAGCGACAGTTAAGTTACATATAAATAAAAGGATTATATATTATAAATGAACTCCTTGTCATAACTGACAATGATACCAGTGACAGAACAAGCGATTTCAATAATAATATAATATTGACTAATTTTGTATTTTTTATATCGATATTCATTCACCTTATTGGGAGAGATGTACTCAAGCTATAGCCAAACATTTGAGGATAGCCTCTTGCCTTTTCCAGAGGCACTCTCCGTAATCAGAAGATGTTGCATGTATAATACTCGGGTGTCTTTAGGTCGATCAGTCCTATTCATTTTTGTGGTAGCAAGCTTCATTCACTTTTACATTAAACATTCACTTCGTGATTTTATGTAAAAGCCACTAGGACCTTGGAACCAAGGGCGTAAGTGTGACTGGAAAATTGGGGGGTTTTAGGTCTCCACCCATTACGAGGAAAACATAACTATTTGGAGGGCTACGCCCCCCCCTTAATTTACGCCCATACTTGGAACACGAAACAGCGTGTGGCTCAGTGGGCTAACACCGCGTGCCTGTAATCAGAGGGTTACCGCATGTCTGCGGCTCATTGAGGAAGGCTGGCTACCCTTTGCGGACAGCTTACTCTACAAAGAGCAAGTTGAGTGAGACGTAAAGACAATTTCCTTACAGGAATCAATAAAGTATCGATTATTATTATTTGGTGGAGGTCCAAGCCGAATTTCCTCATAAGAAATAATATAAATGAATTTAATCTGTTCCAGACCCCTAATAACTGCCTATTTAAACGCTTCTACCTATGTAATGATAAAAAGCATTAACAATCAATGTAAAACTAATACCTATACATGAAAAAAGTTACATGCAAAAGCTATAAACATGAAATAAACGATAATTTTTGAGCACTTTACTTGTACTGAGGTGAGCTGATGGCATTCTGGTGTTCCGGGCAATTCGGTTTCCCTATGTTTCCCCTGTGTATCAGGAAATAATGTTTCCCCTAATATTAAAGCAAAGACGTATGTGAAATGTCTAAAAATCACTAGGCACATTATTACATGTGAATACTGTATTTTTATTAGTCCCGAGGCCCAGAGTTGCTGTATACCTGTTTTAACAGGGGGGAACCAAATATCCTGGATGTCAGGAAATAATGTTTCTCCTAATATTTAGGCAAAGATGTATGTGAGATGTCTGACAATCACTCAGGTACATTATTACATGTGAATACAGTAGATCGTCACGCATAATATAGTCTTATAAGGAATTCTATACTGTTTTCATAAAAAAAATCTCTATCCAGCGAATTAAATACTTATATTTATTTGTAAAAACAAAAAGCATCGAAAAGGCATGTGATGTTTTAAAACATATGGCTTATTTGCCTCAAGAGCTTTGTAAAATACTCGAAAACAACAGCGAAACCGTGTACAAATCAGCGCGCGACAGGGGAAACTGAATTGCCCGGAACACCGGAAATTGCAGGTGGAGAGGAGGGGTTGCTGTTTTGAAGGGGAGACACCTTCGATCCGAACATGTTTTAGCAGGTCTGTTTTGACTTGTCGTGTTTTGAGTTTTATATCGAGTTGCTCCTAGATGTTTCTCGACCGAGCCGTTCGAGGTCCGAATTCGTCTTTACCCATGCAAGTTTCAGCAGGAACGATCGAGTTCCAAGATTTAGGTCGAGATACAAGTCGAAAAAAATTCAACAGACCCATTCGATGTCCGAGTTGGAGTTAGAGGCCTTCGAGTCCCAATGTTATGTTTTCTTTTTCTGAACAATTTATTGCATTTTTAGCCTTTTCAATTTTTTAATTTATTGTACATTCCTATTGTGTGTGTGTAACATAAAAAGTAAAGCGAAAACTTGGACACGAGGCATATACACAGAGGACAACAGCGCCCTCGTGTGAACATTTCACTGTACTGTACATAAACGAACAGAAGCTGATCTACAGCTAGGATACACCTTAGTATCCTATTACTCTCTCTATAATGACTGACATTGACATATATTGTTGAAATACATCAAATAATCTAGGATGGTACTAGTATGCTAAACTTAGAGCCAAAGGAAGACATGGTTGGGCCCCTGAAAAATTCTACTGAATGCTCCCCCCAAACAAAAGCAACCATTATCCAAGCACCCAAATAATTGCCCCCCTTTTAGTGTTTGGGCCCCTGAAAGTCTTCTCCTTTCTCCCCCCTTTTGGACAGTCCTGGGTAAATGATGTAAAATTATTAAGAGAATGACGTTGCTTTGGGTTTTTGCAAAATAATGGCCTCTAAGATATACCTTTTGATGTCCTTGGTTTATTGAAGTATGAGAATAAAAGTCAATTTTGCAATTTCATTTACATTTCAGGCTTTACATACCTTGTATGCACACGTAGCTCCTTGAAATAAATAAGGTTGGGTACAGAATATTTAAAAGCGTGCAATTTTAAGGCCTTCTCTGTGGAATAAATTACCTGGGGGGGGGGAAGGGGGGGTCACATAAGTTCTTATATGATTAACTGATGCATCAGATTTTTTTGCAAAAACAATAAAATAACAACTGACGTTTGGGAGATAGTCTGTGCTTTTTTTCATAATCAGTTGCCAGGAGGAGGACATGTGATCATTTTCAAATGTGAGAAATGCAGCATAAAACATTTTAGCAAAATAAGGGATTAAGACATTAAAGGAACAGATACTATGTACATCGGCTAAAGCAGCAGACTGAAGAGCACACATCTGAAACGGCACTGGACGACTCCTTTTCGGATTTCCGTAGGTGTCATGAAAACGCGTCCCACCTCCCGGACATTTGTGCTTACGCAACTTGTACCGGCCACTGCTCTCGATAACTAGAGCTAAGAAAAAAAGTGCCATATACATATTAACATGTTGATATATACATTCTACAGCATGTTAGATCTGTTAAAGAAAAGCTATCGTGACATCCAAAAATATTAAGTAGAAACAAATAAAAATAAGAATCTGTCAAGTAGAGATTTGTTTCGGTCTGGAGCGTTTTAGTTTGCAGCTTGTAATGTGAAGAACATATACAGTCTTGATTGATTTCCTGCTGAAGCCAAACTGCTGTGTCTGAGTGCACCTGACAGTCAGGGTACCTCATTCTGCTGATCAAATCAATGCTCTGATGACAGGTAACAGGCAGCCAAATCATTTACAGCCAATCCTTCTGTCTCTGGGGTAAAACCAGACCTGCATATATTGTAAGGTGGTCATATGTGTAAACACGCGACTGGCACCCACAGGCATTGTCACCCCATCGCCCACCAACCCGCCCACCTTCCAGGCCACCCACATCCTCTGACATGATACTTCACCATACTGTCGCCGCTTAATGCCACAGACTCTCCCCTTGGGGGGAAGGGGGTTGCGGTCCTAGGTCTGACTGAGCCTTAATGTAAACGCCACTGCGTGGATTCGCTTTGGACATGCAGAGCACATGCAGGACTTTCGTTCGCTCATGCCGTGGCTTTTCTTCATCTCGTTCATTAAGACTTACCCATGGCCATCACCTCCCACCCCCCACTTTCCCCTTTCTATTCCCTGATTTTATTTATTTATTTATTTAAAACCAGTACTTCCCAATCCGGTTCCTGGGAACCCACAGTCAGTCCATGTTTTTGCTCCCGCCCAGCTCCCAACCAGACAGCACACATTTCTGCTCCCTCTCAGATCCTGGTAGGAAAAACATGGACTGTCTGGGGGTCCTTGAGGACCATATTGGGAACCGCTGTTTTATAGGGTGGTCCATGCAGTGATATGTGGGAGAAGGTCCAGAGGTGGACGAGCAGTATGTTTTCCGTGATTAACAAAGTTAAAACTGGGCGCTGACGGGAATGTCAGCCCTGTCCATTCTGTGACTCCGCCCCCAATCTGTTTCTCATCAGAGAGAGGCGTGGCCTCCAAGCCCGTGCCGTGCAGCATGTGACGGGGGCGGGGTGGGCGTGTTATTTTAGTCGTACGTGGGGCATGCAAAGTGACTCGGAGCTGCCTTCAGCAGCTGGACCACCGAACACGCTGTGGGACGAATCGCTGGCTCCTGTCCTCAACAGCTCTGAGGTACCAGTGGCATCTGAAGTCTGCTCTGACAAGAACTCAAAGGTGCCCCCTGCTGGCCTGTCCAGGTCTCTGTCGCTGATGAAGAGCTGAGCTTCCTCCCAGCGGCCCGCCGCATCCCGGCAGCTGCCACTGGAATTGTTGCTGCTGCTACTGGTGTGGGAAAGACGGGGAGGGCATTCGGCTGGTCCCCGCTGTATCAGGTCCTGCGCTGACAGGGACTTGCCCAGGGTGTGGTCGGCCGGTGTCAGGGGGTCAATCTCCAGGCTCATGTGCCTCCGCCAGGAGACCTCCTCTTTGGCGCCAGATTTGCTCCTAAGCTGCACCCCCAAGGGGGCAGCCCTTGGGCAGGGCTGGGCACCGTCGGGGGCGTCAGTGACCATGCGATGGGGTTCAAGGGTGGCAGGCAGCTGGAGCGTCGTGGGTGCGGAGGGCGGAGGTGGGGGCTGGACCAGGCTAGGGAACGAGGCCCCCGAGAGGTTATTAGGTGTCAATATGGGTGGGGCGGGGCCCTCGGAGGCCGGGGGCATCACCGAGGGGCTGAATGAGACGGGGGCGCTGTGGAGGTTGAGGCTCAGCTCGTTGGGGGCCAGGATGAGGTGCAGGCCGCGGGCCAGGTTGGAGCTGGTGGAGAGGCTGCTGGCCTGGGTGGAGTTGGACGCGTCTTTGGTGAGGACCGAGCTCTGGTAGTCGGATGTCTGCTCCAGCTCGAAGAGCGGCAGGGAGGAGAGTGTCAGGGCAGAGGATGACCCCTTACGCAGCACCTGCCTGTAGACGTCCAGGAGGGAGTCCAGCTTCGATTCGATGGACTGGACCTGCAGGCCAAGGAGGAACTTACTGGGAGACAGCCTCATCTGACTGGTAAGAAAAAATCCCGTCACTGGCTTCTGTTTACAGCACGGTTATTATCACTAATGAAAACCAAAACCATAAGAAAACATTCAAAGCTGAGATAAGATAAGGTATGAAATAAAAATGAAAAAGTACTAACTACTAAAGTCAAATACTTTCCATCAATGTTTTTTTTAATGCTGTTTAGCTGAAGTAATGATTTAATAATCTTTAATTAACATGTTTTGCCCATTTTGAAGATGTCAGCACATGATGTGTCCTGTGTCATGTAGGATTATATAAAGATCAGATACAAAAATATCTCTGATTGCCTGTCCCTAAAAATAAAACTACTAAAACTAAAACTGAAAGTAAATTATATAAAAAAAAGAAAAATATCTTTAAAATTAAAAGAGAAAGATGAACCAATAACGCCACATCAGAACCCAAATAAAACTAAGTTGGATTTCAAATGAAACGGCAGCTAAGAATGCAGGCTGAATATGCGATGGAATCCCCATTGATCTGAGCGCACTGTTTCTGTACATGCCACTGGTAAAGATCCAGTTTGAATGGAGGTTCATATCCCAGTTGAGGAACTGCAGTTGGACCCTTGAGCCTACTGCTGTGCTTGGTTAAGCTGTGCAGGACAGGCTCTGAAGACTAGAGGCACCCAAAACTAACCTAAGAGAGTGTTTAACGTGACTGAACATTATTAAACGTCCGCGGCGCTGCCTGCTCGTCCCACTCTCGCTCACCTGCCGCTCCACCTTGCACACCCGGCCCAGCATGCTCACGTCGTCCAGGGCCTCGCTCTCCGACAGCAGCTTCTCCCTCTTCTTGTCCACAGGGACCTGCCCCTTGCCCAGAATCTGGTCCACCCTGTGGCATGGGGTGGGAGCGCAGCCCAGTTACACTGGTGTCAGATGGCTGTCAGTCGCGCTGCCCCCTGATGGGCAACGCCTGCCGATTGGGGCAGGCTTGTTGTCTCTGGGGCCCCATTCAAAAAGTCACTTTGCTCCCCTCCAGTGTAGTGACTGTTTGTTGCCAACAGGGTGCCCCCAAACCTCAGGGACCCCATCGCAAATGTGTTGCTTGAGTGATGGTAACCACTACATCAGGGCTATTCAAATCATGCCGAGCGCTGCTGTTTTTCCAGCTTTCCTTTACCTGAGAGCCAGTTGTGAAGCCTCTGGCCAATTAGAGCCTGAAATTATTAAGCTAACTACCCGGGAGACTCGAAAACAAGGCCTGGATTTGGAATGGAGGGCCAGATTTGAATAGGGGGGCGTGACATTCTAAAGGGATAGGGGACAGAGGAATCTGTCATTAGTTAGCAGGCGCTAAGTTGCCATTTCAGAATCTCTCTTGACATTACAGAGAAAGTAGAAATATTCAGGATGAATATACCAGTTAGTAAAATGTTAATGTGATCCTCTTAATACAGCATTTATAATTCTGAGGCCGTAACAGCCGTCTATGATGGTGTGAGTCACGAACGTCTGGTATTTGGTGGGAACAGGGATTATATCCGGTGGTGGCGTGATATTGCGGTAATTAAGACGCAGAAACATCTACAGTACCTGGTGTTTAGCCACACCGTATCCCCACGACGGACACCCAGGTGATTCAGGGCCGCTGGGCCCAATGCTCATTAAGAGCTGTGCTGTTGTGCCTTTTTGTAGGATCTGGTTTATCACCCAGATTCTAAACAGCACGACTGTCAAAACCGAGCACATATAAACTGCTACTACGTAACGTAACGTAACGTTACGCAGCATAACGTAACGTAATACAATGTAATGTACTGTCAGCTTTCCAGTTACACATCGACTGTTAAATCGTATTAATTTTTACGAAACATTTATGTGCCCAATGTGCCAAAGCTACTAATTTGTTAAAATCTAGAGGATGTCCCACCCATTCCTGCGGACAAAAAACGAAAAGGCGTCTAGTAACTTAGGTCATGGGTGTTTGTGTTACTGCCAAGGTCTCAAACTACCAGCCTGCGAGATGGTTTTATACGGCCGGCCATGTTTTTAATCCATTATTAAATCTGGCCTGCAGGTCATTTATATTTTGCTCCCCCCCGCACTCACTAATCCCCGCTGCCCTGATTAGCGATTATTGAAGTTAAGTCATTTTAATCCTCTTGTTTCAATTTTGGCTCAAAAAATAGCTCAAGTGTTGGGAGAAGCTCTCCAAGCCAGTGGTCCTCAGGTTATTAAAATATGAGGCCCCTGTGTCTGAGAGATATGCCAGGAGATTAGAGAGTGAGAGGATGGGGGCCCAGGGCTGACCGTCGGGAGGAGGGGCCACGTGAAGTGGACCCGTAAATAAGCATCAAACACAGTGTCCAGAGGAATGAGCCTCATCACACGGCTCTTCGGGCTAAAGCTCGTTCAGAGGCGTGTTTCAAAGGCAGGGCCAGTGGAAATGATGCCCCCCCCCCAGGGAGGATGAGGTGCAAGAGCGTGTGAAGCATGCCGTGCAGATGGTGGGGTCAGGGGGCGCGGCCGACCCCATGTTGGCGAGACTCCTGCCTGTGGCTCTGAAGGCCATTGTGTGTCGTGCAGCTACAGCTGTGGCCTTATGTAGATGGCGGGGGGCTCACCGGCTCTGCAGGCTCTTGATTCTACACAGCATGTCCAGGTGGCCGGCAGAGTACTGCTCGATCACATCCTTCACGTCGTACGGACGCAGAGTCTCCTTGAACTTCTTCTTCGCCACGTGGAACTTCATTATCCTGGTGGGGGGGGAATACAATTACTGTAGGTGTGGGGCAGAAATAAAATTTATTGAGGGTCTAGCAACTCTCTGTACATTTTGCTGACTGCGGGGGTCACCCCTGCAGAGGAGACTGCCGGAGAGGGGCCTGGAGAAAATTTCAAGGGGGGATTCAGACTCATTATTTTACTACCTGCCGACGATTATGGGACCTGATGCTACAGGGGTGGGGGGCTGCAGCCATGGTAACGAGGATGAATGGTACACGGGAAGATGCTTAGTTAATGTTAACAGGGACCCCGAGAGGCTGCTGATCACCAGCCAGCCTTGCGACCGCGGCCCTTCATCGTGTTTCTGCTCCCGCTTCATGCCGGAGTTCAGCCACGTGGCCAGATGCTCAGGACCTGCTGAGCTACTTCACAGTAACGTCTCCGCAGAAAACCCTGAGCCCTGTGCGGTAACTCCGGGTCTCTATGGGTTTCAGTGCGATCTACTCAAGGGTCTTGTGGGGGATAAACAGGGCTTAGCGCACAACAGCAGCCTAACGCGTTGTTAGCGCTTTGCCTTTCAAGTTGCACTGAGCAAAATGTGCCACAAGGGGGCGACAAAAACAACAAAAAATTATTTGCGCATATAGGCCACATAAAGAATAGAATTTGGTTTTATATAACTGTAATAATAAGCTTAAATAATAATAAGCTTAAGAAATACAATACAAAGCATGGAACTCTACCTCCTGGGTATTTCAAAGATAACAGTAATGACATTTTAGGCCTTTTATTGACTTGTACTTTTCAATGGGTCCTCATGTCAGTAAAACATCTGCAATTACTAAAGAAAACAAAACCAAAAAAAATCCAAGAAGAGCTGTTCTTTCCCTTTGCACCATCGCGACTGGAAATCAACCTCCCTGAGAAAGACAGGTGGGGTAAACAAGTCCGGCGTCGTCATGGAGACCACCAACCGGGCACAGGGAGGACCGTTGAAATCAGTACCTTCCTGAGGGGCTTTACTGTCCTCCCTGAGCAGTGAGGGGCAGCAGTAAGCAATCCCGGGTCCAAACAAAGAGACTGTGGGGTTGGGGAGGGTGACTGAAGTCAAATTGTTTAACTATATCAATATGCCTGACCTAAGAACCATGTTCCAGGTAAAATGACACAGCCGGCACAACATGTTCCTGCGGAAGTACGGCGGGTCTTTCTGAGGTACCAGGATATGTTAGGATACCGCAGTGAAGTGCTCAGTCTTACACATTACAGTGACCTGCTGGCATGCAGACACAGCCGCCTCTGTGGGTCTGTCTCCACCTGGGCCATTAGGAGGACTCTCACCTCACCGCCCTGATCACCGACTTGAGCGCCGGCGTCAGGTCGTCCACAGAGATCTCGCAGTGGCAGCCCTTGTCGTCGAAGCCATCGTCCGGGCCCATACTGGTGTCAGCTGCTGGGGGGGGGGGGGGGGGGGGGGGGGGATGGGGGGCGAGGGAGGTTGGGCAAAAGGCGACACGCCCGGGGGGAGGGGGGGGCCAAGAGGGGGGCTTGCC
>JAODKE010000117.1:1445175-1463547 GCA_026779605.1 Mormyrus hasselquistii
TCGTGCTCCTTCAGTCTGACAGCCCCCATTCAAGCAAGGCTAGTGTTTCAAGCAAGTGACCATTCAAGCAAGGCTAGCGTTTCAAGCAAGTGACCATTCAAGCAAGGCTAGCGTTTCAAGCAAGTGACCATTCAAGCAAGGCTAGCGTTTCAAGCAAGTGACCATTCAAGCAAGGCTAGTGTTTCAAGCAAGTGACCATTCAAGCAAGGCTAGTGTTTCACGGAGGCCTGGTGTGGTGGCTTGGGGTTTCAGGGAACACCCCAGATTCATCACGAAATGCCCCGGAATCAACCACCTGACAGGCCAGTGACCCAAAAGCACGGGGCAGACGAGGGCTCAAAGGCCGACGCACATCCAGCAGACACAGCAACATTAACGAACGGACGCACCGCTGTTGTGGTAACGGATTTCTTTCTGTACGCCGATGTTATTCCAAAGGACCCCCTTCCTAATCCATCCTCGAGGGCCCAAGCCGCCCCGAGATGCGTGATATGTAATTATGTGCTTGGTGTTTATGCAGCCCTGAGTCCCCTGTATTTGTATTCTGGAGGCCATGTATGTTTTTCAGATTTATAAGTCCACCTGGCTCTCAGCCGGCCCTTGGGGGCTGGGGGTGTGGGGGGTAAAGAACGATCATAGCAGAGCGTTTAGCGCTGTGCCACCCAAGGAGCGAGATCTCCCAGGACCAGCGGTGGCACATGTACTAATTACAGTACAAAGCGATCGGCTCATAGGGGCCTCTACAGTCATGAGCCAGTCCCATAACTTCTTCTCAGCTGTTCCATAAAAGACACCAAGGGGGGCGCTGTGCGGCTCCGTGTTCCCACCGACAGCATCCGGGCCGGCCAGTGCCGTCCCCGCATCCACCCGTACGACCCGCTGATAGAACGCGGATAAATCCCGTGTGGATCGCACGCCCGCGTCCTCCCCGGTGCCACGATTGTGCAGGAACGTACTTAACATCTGCTCAACGGTCACCCCAGAAAAACAAATGAAACATAAACTGCGCCTCATCTGGATTCATCTGTTCAACCATCTCTTCTGGATTCACGAATCGGGGACAGTTCTTGATTCCCAGCTCCAGTCTTACGGTGCTGTAGGGTAAGACCCGTTCGAAAGGATAGTTGCAGACTCTCCCTTCCGTCTGGTTCGAAACAACCATGGAGGTGCGATGTTCACATACAGTTAATTCTCTGACCGTACCACTTTGCATTTCAGAGGGGGGGCGTTCCTCAGACATGTAAACACCCTTCTTAATGGAGAAAATCCATCTCCAGTTTACAGTATTTCTTGCTGCGACCAGCCATCTGAGAGGTTCAGCTTAATTAGCCATATAAACATTTAGCGACTCCTATTTCCAAGGCTTAATTTCCCCCCTCCCTGTTCCCCATATTAGGCTAACTTATTGCACTCTGTTTACTGTCTAATAAAATGCCCCGTAAAGAGTGCGCAGGATTTTTGTCAGAGTAAGAGCCGCCCGCGGCGGCCAACTCGCTCCTGCGTGCAATTTTCTCCGCACTGTCACCTTTTGCGGGAAAAGCGCCAGCATGGCACTCGCGGGGGACGAGATCAGCGACGGCTGCAAGCGACGGAAACTCCAGAAAGCTGTCGCTAAGCAGATGCTGCCCAGCGACCCGCCGTTCCCCCGCAGGCAGTGTATATCCTGAGGGAACCCTTGCTGCTGTTGTCACCCTCCTCCCCTGCCATCTGACTCCTCCCTGTGCGCTCGACCCCATGCCACACAGCTGTTGCCGGATCCCCTCCTTGGCGTGACCCCCCCCCCCACCCGACCTCACAGGCCTGTTCCGGCAGCCAGAGAGGCACTAACAGCTGCAAGAGGGCACAAGCCAACACAGCAGGGATTGGGGGGGGGTTTGCATTCTGCAGTGACGACCCAAATCCAGTGACGTAGGGTTACAAACCCCCCCCAAACAGCTGGTCAGGGCTGGTCTACGAGCCCCAGAGCGCCTGATACCCAGCGACCCGGAGGTGCTTTTTCGAGTCGAGTAGTATGAAAAGCCCCAACGGCACCCTGTGGAGTGAGAACTAGGAAAGTCCTAGCCAGAGGGTACGGCACTCGCTTTTTTTGAGGGGTGTGTGTGTCTCAACCTTCAGTAGCGCAGCATTGGGTCGGTCGGTGGATCACAGCAACCTTAAATTAAGTATAAAAGGCTCACACTGAGGGAGGGGTGCTGTGGTCCCCAGTTAAAGGCAGCTGCTCGCCTACTCCACCACAGACAGCGACCGGGGGTGTCATGAGTTCTGTCCCCCCCCCCCCCCAAATGTAGTCAGTTCATTGACGCCACCACATGTGCACCCCTTAGTCCCGTGGGGGAGCAGGAGAGGAATCCTTCGATCTGGCCAAATGACTCACGGCTTTTCTGAAATCTAACCACTTAAAATGATCTCTGACCAGCCGTGGCGCAGTCTGCGTAACTGCCACTCGAAACCTGATACAGGCCATACAAGCACGAGGCCGGAAAAAGGCCGGCCAATCGGCGTTTCCAACACCTGGTACCTATTGATAGCTTCCGTCGGAGGCGCTAAGCCGCCTGGAATTAATGGCTGGTTAGAATGACACACAAGCTTCCTGTCATTTAAGCAATGAGAGCCCTGTTCACCAGACTCCCATGATTCCTTGGGGACAGTAGTTACCGACCATTCAGGAGATCATGTCAGCTGGAGACTAATCGAAGCCCCCACCTCCCCCGTGGAGAGTCTGAGCTCAGGGACATAATGCACTTATCATCAACCCCTCACTTGCCCCCTCCCCACATGACCTCCACCTGCCATCTCATTGACTAAATCGACGCCGCCTGTAGTCATGTGACAGTAACTTTAATGCTGATTGGATATAAAGCTCCTGTCACTAGACGTGAGCTTGTCCAGACTGAAACGGGAGTGTTGTCGTTCCCACACTTGCAGTCCACATTCCACATAACAGCAACATCCAGGAAGTTTGTTCCCAAGTGGAAGGTGCATGAAGTCCAAATTCAACTGTGTTGTTTTTTTATTTAGTTACTGCCCTCAGAAGACATTCAGGTGGTGCTCTAATCCAGTGCCAACTGAGATGGGCTACAAACCTCCCCTCCAATGACCCTGCACTTGGCAAGCAGTTTGACGATGGACAAATCACAGGTAATCGCAGATCTGTTTTGTAGCTGGCAGGTCATTTCACAGCATCTTACAATCTTTGCCTGTTTATAAAATTTGACATGTTATTGTACTAATTTAGCTAACATACAGAAGCTTCAGTGAGAAATAGCAGAAACTTCTGGGGAAAACAAACAATCCAACATTGCATGACAGGATCATGTCCTTAAGCACTACGCCATCTGCTGTCCAAGAGCTAGAACAGGCACTTTTAACCAGGTAGCTACCTTTCATACCTTATCGACTTCAAAGCATTTATAAATAATCTATATTTAAAGCAAAAGCATTTTAGGTGACTTTGTGCATGATGGTGAAATCTTGCGATTCCTGAGATCCGAAGACGACTTCGAATTGCGACGGAAAATCATCGCAAAAGCTTCAATTAAAGGCTGCAGGAAACTTGTGCTTTTCCAGATGGTGAAAAGGCAACTGTGAGGATTGGCAGGCGATCGTGAGTCAAATAAGCGAGGCGGCTGGGAACAAACAAGGATTTTGTGAGGTTGCTGACTACTCAGTCCATAAATTAAAGTGGGGGGGGGCGCGGCGGGGGGTTTGGGAGACGCAGCGGCTTCTTCCTCGCCGCAGCCGACTTTCTGCTGCACCACGCTCACGCGCAGGTTACTGGCACGGTGGTAAAAATGAAATGTCAAAATAGTGCTGAGTGGGGCTTTTTCTGCTCTGCGCCCCTCACAGGTGAAACCCCAGCCCCCCGAAATAGTGAGGGAGACATAAATCAGGTCCCCCGGCCGACGGCGTGATGCGCTACACCCATCTCCATCGGCTCCTTCTGTCTAAATTTGGAGGATAATGAACGATGAGGCTCACGCCCGGCCGTCACATAAGGGGATGCCGTGCTGGGGAGCCGATTAATCAAAAGGCAGGAGGCAGACAGCAATGGCTCCTCAATAGAACAGCTCCCTGGCTGTCACCTTCGCCCATCCGGCTGATGGACAGCTGTCGGGGGGACACGGGGGCTTTTCAGAGGGCGGCACGTTGGGTGCTTTTTAAGGCAAATGCTCATTATTCGTGGCGGCGAATCCCAGCACTGCTCCACCATAACAGGTGATCGTTGTCTCACCACGATGACATCTGCTTCTCTAAAGTTCCAACCTCAGGGAGGGAATTTAGCTGTTTTCATTTAGCCGATGCGTTTATCTAAAGCGGTCCAACCGCTCTGTCGACCCTGGGATTCAAACTAGCCACCTTCTGATCACAGGAACTGCCTCCCCATCTGCTGAGCACCAGCCGAAGTGCAAACTTTCTATGAGGCTTCCTGTCTTCCACACTTTAAAACCGTTAGCCCAGGATTTTCCCAGAATTACCAGGGAAATGGGAGAGAGCAAAAACGTGAACCATCTGGGAGACCATGAGGACTGGTTTGAGAAACACTGCCTTGCTGGTATATTGCTGGTTCAAACCCCAATGCAGACACACAAAACGGAAGGATGCAACATGAATACACAATGCTGGTACCGGGATTCAAACCAGTAACATTCGGATGACGGGAACCGCACTTTAACATCAGCCACTGCTCAGCAGCCACACTTTAATCCTAGTGCTTATCCTTTTGTGCCAGAATGTGCGCCCCTCGATGGTGACACACTGTTACTGCAGGAACCTCAGGGTGGGAATGATGGCGAGGACCCAGGTGGTGCGATCAGTACCTAAAGCGCGACTTCCCACTGGGGGGAGACATTCATTACACTAAAACAAACAGGTCAAAGATTGCAGCACGTATTCGACCAGGTAACCCTATTTCCTACTCTTACTGTATAATTCTTACACACATTAGCAAAAATACCCCACGGCCCTGTACCAGATTGTCACAGATGGATGGACTGATAAAAACAGACGGAATCCTTCGAGCTCATTTGGGGGCAGAATCTGCCAGGGCACAATGCAGAGTGATGTTCAGGTGAACCTGGGCCACCAGGTGGGCGTGGGGTCGCGTCCCCAGGCAGCATGACGAGCTGGCCCACGGTGGCTCCGCCGCCACCCATCCCGACTCAGGTGATGCCGCAGGCTGCTTTTTCGCTGGCCCAGCATTCTGGAAGACTAATGCTCGCTGGCAGGTCCCGTTCATATTGTCTTTACGTGACAGTCGCCGCGGAGAGTCTAACGAGTCGGGACACAAAAAAATACAAAAAACGAGGACGCACAGTGACTGTGTCTGCCCGCGCGCGCTTTGTTAAAGCGGCGGGAGATTTGTCTAGAGAAGCAGCCAGGCAGATTCTGCCCAAACTCAGTCTGGCTGTGAACCTGAGTCACCTTGAGCAGCCCTGACACTAAGCCTAACCCCAACCTTCACGGCAGAGAGAGATCTCACCACGCACCTGGGCCACCACGCACTGCACTGATGCGGCGCAGACATGGCACCAGCGATTTGCAGTGGGGGGGGGGAGTGGCATCACACCCCCACAAGGCCGAGGCCTGACTGGTTCACTCTGGCGTTTCGTCTTATTAAGTGTGAAAAACAACAGTGGAAACCATCTCAGGTGATGAAACAGTTGTCATGTCTGGTTGCTATGGGGAAAAACCAGCTAGGGCCTGAATGAACTCGACGCGATCATCATGCTAATGCGGCCGCAGTGTCTGGCGTACAGAGAAACACTCCCCGAGGCTATGACACGTACAGAAACATCCTTTTTTTTTGTTTCTGCTCAAGCTCTTTAAACGCAAATGAACAGACTTATCCAAAAGAAAACATTATTTCAGGTGATTTCCATAAATATCAGTCATGGTGCAGTAATTAGCGCAGCTTTCGGTCACAAAGCTGCAGAGATTTAAAATGTTTGCATTAACGCCATCAGCGCTCCGATTCACGTAGCAGGAATGCCGTCTGGTGAACGTCAGTGCCGTGACACGCCAGCCCGGACTCACCGGGCCCAGAAGCGTGTGGGACAACTAGCGGGCTCTGAGCGATGTTAGATGGTGCGAACGACGTGTCTGCATGAGGCTTCTCCGAGGCCCCGAATCATTCCGGAAAGGACTCCTCAGGTTGGATCGTGGAGGGTAATCAGAAGGGGAAACTTGAAGATATAGGTCAAGGGAATTACTCAGGCTCAAGCCCAGCCGCCCCACCAACCTCCCAGGGCTAATTAAATTGAGGGTAATGATAGATCACCTCCCGGCCGTGATTAAGTGTCCACGTGGTGTGATGAAGGACTTGGTGTGGTATTCATGCCACTGACCCGGTAAGAGGGTGAGTCGCACTGAGAGCAGCAACGGGATGGGAGCCGGATCATGGCCGTGGAGAGACACTCACGCCGGGGACCATTAATCAGCCGCGAAACGCGACGCTGTCAAAGGATGGGAGTGCCGGCGGTGGCACCAAACCAGGGGCACATGGGCATCCCTAAAACGTGGTACCCGGGCCTGGCAGAATCGAGAGCAACTTTCCCACACACTGAAGCGTAGCGCAGCATCAGGGACTGACAAATTTGGAGATGATCATGTTCTCCGTTTGCCAATCTGTTGACATGTTAAAGGAGAGCAATTTCACTCCAGCAGTTTTTCGAAGGGCTGGCGACTTTGACGGGGGCAGTGTTTACGTGACACCTTTTACTGTGTCAATGCAGCAACACTAATGCTAATGCTAACGCTAAGCTAATCATCCTCATCATCATAAGGCTGATAGCACACCGCAACTTAAAGAGCTGACTCCAAAAAGCAAAACAATAATATAAACTGATTCTGTTAGTGTGACTTCTTAAATGAGCTGTCCCTGGTGGTCTCACTTGCTCTCACTGCCACGGCCTGGGTTCAATTCCCAAAATTTTTGGGCAGTGGGGGCCTAATGGTTAGGGGAGCGCACGTGTAGTTTAAAGGTTGCTGGTTCGAATCCCTAACCAGCAAGGCACTGCCCCCCTGCTATGTCACATATGGGTTGAATACAGAGGACGCATTGTGTGCTGTGTCAACAATGACCACTTTTCACCAAATTCTAATAACAAAAAAAAACCAATTACGGAAAAAGGAAATCATTAAAAATAATCAGAAGTACAAAGAGAGCTTCATGGCTGCTGTTCGGAAATTGCAGCTCTATATTCGCATGTTGAGGTAATAAACATGCAATAAGCGCAGAACCGTATTTCAGCCAAATTACGAACATCCCAGTCTCCTCTCAACACGTAATAAATGGCTAAACCACTCAGCTGTCGTGAGCTGTCACTTTAAGACACATTAATCTAGTCTGGCCCCCCTTTCTGCCTCCATCTCACCAAACACTGACTGGCACACACCACGCGGTGTCTGCAGATCTGTGGGGATACGGCTGCCGCCTCTTCCAGGTCCGAGCTACAATAAATAAGAATAAAAAAGGCAGAGGAGACATCCTCCACACCAGGTGGCGCTCTCATATGGGGGCACCATCCAAACTCAATCATCTCAGCTCCAGATGAAGATCCTCCAGCTGAATTCAATGCACGGACGAGGCTCTTAACACGACAAACAGACGACGTCTCCAAGCATACCCCAACCACACTGTGGAAAAACATTTTTCCCCAGATTTCAACCTACTATTCAGGTAAAGGCTACGAACCCCCATACCTTGGGGAACATGGTGGGGGTGGTTTTTAGCCCTGGTAGCTAGAAATTCTGGCCCCCCACAGTCTGCCGGGGTGTCCAAGTCCCTGCCACGTCCCTGCGTCCCTGCTTACAGAAACGCTATGTTTTTGTCCTGCTTCCACGGATGAACCCAGTAGGGAGTCTGATTCCAGTCAAGGTTGGAATTGCCAGACACGGCAGTGAGTGTGAGGTGCATGGACACGTGATGATGTGTGTGTCCCCCCACCTTTGTACTCGTAAGAAATGGGTCACTTCGTGAAGCTTACTGTGTCTGAGATTTTTCATAAATCTTTCCCCTTTACCTACTAAAATATATCCTCCTCAGAAAAGGACTATTTCTCTTTTCTTAAAACCACTAGGGAAACAGCATAATACGATAAAAAAAATGTGAAAATAGAGACTCAGATGACAAATAAATGAGATTCTGGAGCTGATGGAGGTCAGGAGACCGAAGACTTGAAGTCCAGCACTAATCTACTAACCCTGTGATCTGAGGCTGGAACTGCATTAAAGAGGAACTTCTCGCAGACCCTACAGGCATATATGTTCTTGGGTTCACCTGAAGAGTGTGTAAGCTTCTTACGAGGAACGACGTCTCATATCTGTGTGGCGGAAATGTCTCTCTCATCCAGGGCACAGCATTGGCATCCCAGGAACTCCTTAACACTCTGAAAGTTACTCAAGATAAGTGGGTGCATTTACTTGCAAAGCATGTCAGCACAGCTAACAGTCATTACAATTTGTGTACCAGCAGGGCAAGAGATTATGTTTAATGAAAAACGTTACAGCATAATGACACGTATGTTGTGGCAATGTTGCCTGGAGGGGTGGCTCAAGGGGTTTAGACACCTTGTCTGTAAGTGGAAGGGTGCTGGGTCAAATCCCAGCATCAACAGAGTGAGTTTGGCCTCTGAGTATGGCCTTTAACCTCCAGTTGCTCTAAATACTGTCTGACGCTGCTTGCTCAAAAAAACCATCATCAAAATAAATAGAATTTAGCACTTTATTTTCAAATTTACACACATTGTGAAGATTTGTCTCTTTATTCATCAGTTTTACATATTTGAGCCAATGTTTAATTAGAATGAACCTCTCTGTGGGAGTGTAGGAATACAGCCTGAGCCCCAAACGGACTCACCATCGGTGAGGAGGAAGGCTGCACTCAGAGATGATGGGAGTTCCTCTCCTCAGCATCCGGGGCCACACAGTGTCACGCGATCAAGGGCGCCGACTCCAGCCAACCGCTGAAGTTTGCACGTGACAGATGTTCGCGCGAGCGGCAAGAGTCCCGAAAAGCGATGACCCAGCTTGGGAGAATGTGATTAACCCAGCCGGCCATCACTCTGAGGCTGAGATGCCCCCCTCCACACGTGCTGGTTCAAATCAGGGACACTATTTCTGTCTCACTAAGAAGCAAAGTGCTGACGGTGCCTTTGTTTCCAAGTGTCGCGCATGTGGGACACGAGCACTAATGCTGTACCGTCAGTGGTTTCAGTTGGTCGACACACGGGCCCAGCTATTTATAGCAAAATGGTGCAGACTTCATCAGAGGCACTTCCTATGGCGAGTCCCCACCTGGCCTCCTCCCAGGAGTCTTTACCACTCCCACACCATACCATGTGATGAAAGCAAAACTGTGACTTGAGACCGCAATGGACTGAAAATGATCGAGAGCAGTCAGGCCATGAGATGTTTTTCAGATCACAGCCCATACACATTAGTGTTACATCCTTCTCAGCATGGCTTGTCTGGGATTTGAACCCGAAATGTCACATGCTGAGGTGTTGAAAATATGCAGGAGGCAAGAAGACACAAACCCTAATCCCACTGATCTCTTAGTGCGTGACGCAGTGGGTTAGGAAGCTATTCCGATCGTTAGATGGTCGTTGGTTCTAATCCCATGATCAGCAGAGTGCTTTTGCCTGGGGGGTGAGGCCTGTAACCCCAAACAGCCCAAAAGGCTGTCTGACCCTGCTTCCTCACCTTGGGAAAAAATGGCTGCTAAATAAATAAAATGGCTCTAACGACAAACATGGAATCCGTTTTTCTGCTCCTTGTCACCAGGCCTAGACAAGAGAGATGTGTCCAAACGTAGACAATCACCAAACCTTGTACCTGCAGCGGGGCCAGAAGTTAGTTTGGGAAGATCTGGGGCGAGATTTAACCTGTCGGCCAATCCCACGCCTCTGGACCGCTCCGGACGGCCAGTGGAAAATGAAATAAATCTACATGCCACGGTCATTATGATGGAGAAGCGTCTTCTGAGGGAGCCTCTGTTCTCAAAGATGGGTGAGGAGACATGTTCTGTCCATTAGCAGTCTTTCCAGAGATGCAAACATAATTCACTTCCCACATCTTCATTTAATTAACTAATCGCATCATAATCAAAATTGCTCTTGTCATAACTCATCCTGAAGCTGCATGTCAAGCTGGGGGGCGGGGGGGGGGGAGTAAAACCAAACCATCCTTGTGGTTTTTAAACAAAGCGTACACTGGGATCACGCCAGAAGGGACTGGAGTCACCACGGCCTGGTCGATCATAGCCATCTTTTATTAGTCTAAAATTAAAGGAAGAATTGACTTCACGTAAATGCTATGCGCTTTTACGCAAACACTAATATCTCTCCAATTAGGTTTTTTTTTTTTTTCCGTCTTCGTCTGTCACCTTCACCCGTACCACATGGCAAATGACTTGGACACGGGACAGAAATGCATTCGGCTGACTAGAAGCTAAATCGGCACTTGGCTGGGGTGCAGCCTGGTGATACCTGTGCCCGCCCCCCCCCCCAGCCTCGATGCCCGGGGGCTGTGCCCTCATATCCTACCACACATCTGGCTGTCTGGATAATATTGCCTGTGTGAACATGGAGCGCAGAAATGGAAGATCAAACGGGTTTTCGGGGAGCTTTTCCGTTTGTTTACTCAGACACAGAAGCCTGAGCGAGTCCTCGCTCCCGTACCCACCAGCTGGGCCCTGAGGGACCACGGCGTTCTCACAAGCACGTCACCTCGTTCTCATAAAACAAGCAAAGGCCATTAAAACATTTTTTTTTTCCATTTATCCTGTGTAACAAACGAGAGCTTTTGGTTGGGGCGTGCGGGGGGGGGTGCATTCAGAGGCTTGAGACAAGAAAGTTTCCGAGACGTATATGTTTAATTTCATTCTCAGGGTCTTGTATTGTTCGGGGACAATCAATTTTTTTTTTCTTGGGGGGGGGGGGGGGGGTTGTGCAGGACATAGATAAATCCCCAGCCATGGGAACAATGGGAGTATGGGGGTCAGACCCCGGGGAACTCTGGAGATTAAGAGGCAATGCTCCCCGGAGCTGTGTGGGATCACAGGCCACAGCAGGATGTTTAAATAGCTGCTCCAAAAACCTCCTCAAATTTTACATGATGAATGCAGATCTAATTCCCCTCACCTGGGACTTAGATCGCCTCAAAAGAGCATCATGAACTCGAGGTAAGTCAGCCTACAGGTACGCCTTACTGTATGCTTGCCGCCCCAGTGACCGAGTGGGCCAGCTATTCCAGTCCCTGTTGGCTGAGACGTTACGTGGCTGTTATAATAAAACAGCCAGACTATATATAGACCATATATAGACTATATATAGACTACAGCAAAGTGACACATGACATCAGCTCACTTATTCTTTTACTCCTTTATCTTCTGCCAATCTCTTCTATCCTTCCCATCAGTCCTCAGCTGGACAAACGTAGCGGAGACGTCTCTAGATGCTGGCTTGAGGTTGCCAACAGCCAATCCCCTGGAGTCCCGTCCGAGCCCTCTTACGGTCTGTCGCCGCCCCCACTCTACGCGATCTCACCCGCGCAATGATGCAGCACATATGATAGGATCTGTTGCGGCCAAATCTTTATGGTAAAGACCCCCAGTCAGACTGGTGCCCAGAAGCATAGTTAAGAAACTGCATTAATGCCCCGTGTCTTTTCAGAATAACCGTAACTATGGCTGCTGGTGCTGCAGCTGTGATCTACTGCACTTGTCCATTAATGAGTCTTCTGACCACCCATGTTCTCTGCTCCCCCCCCCCCTTGTTCATCTGAGCTGGAGTCCTGGCTCAGTCCCTTGGAAATGTGACATTGTGGATGTGACTTACAAGCTGTTATATAGTGGGTGCTGACGTCAGTCTGACGCCCTACACAAGCTGGCGTGGAGAACCGACTCGGTGATGGACTTCAGCTTTGACGCTGACCACAGTTTTCACCTTGCTTTTAGCACGCGAGCCCACTTTTCATTTTCCTATAACGTTAGCATGTCCAGGGACGGGTGGGCAGCCAGTTCACCTTGGACCCCCCCCCCCCCAGAGGTTTTTTTCTTCTCTGTTGTCATCTAGCTTTCTTTTTCTTTCTCTGTCTGTCTCTTTCCTCTCTGTCTGTGTGTCTGTCAATCTTCCCTTTTCTCTGTTTTTGAATTACTCCGAATACATGCTTAAAGAGTCAATCAAAAAGCGCTTTGAAGCAACTTCTGTGAAAGGCACTATATAAAAATTAACTGAATTGAATTGAACTGAATGTGACGTATATTCCGAAGTCTCACAGTTCCTTGATGTGGGAGGATGAAGCTCACCACACTCTGAAGCTTTACATTCCCAGCTAACGGCTCTGCTGCTCCAAGCTAATAACTCATCCATGTTTCCCCTGACATTCCGCCTCCGCCTTTCGCTCCCGCTGACCTCTTCTTACACTCCCGGATCCAGATGCCTCTCGGACCGCCATGACATCAGCGAGGGTACGAGGCCGGGCTCTCGGCACCTCCAGGGTCCGGAGACGGCATGCCTAACAGCACAGTCAGCCCGTCATTGATGTAGTTGAACGCGGCTCAGCGGGAGTCGCGGTGCAGCGTATTTCAGCATCTCCCTAAACCTCTCGCTCATATTAATTCCTCACATTCTACATGTTCCGCTCCGACTCTCCCCTACTGGGTTCCAGCCACCGGCAAGTCGATTCGATTAGCGGCAATGCTGGTTCTACTAACCGGGCCCAGGAGCGAGCCATCTCATCAGCGGATCGCAGTCCCAGTTGGGCACCCCTCCCGCCAACTGCCCTGGGTGCGGCTCTGTCATTAGGCCAGCCCGGAGACGGAGGAGGATGGAGATGGAGGAAGCGGGCCGGGTGGCCGGCGGCTTGGCGTCCTGGCTGTGCAGACGCGCCGGGGACAGAAGCCCTCTATTGAGATGCGTCTCCACTCGTGGCTCCAGGGCGGACTGGCTTTCGTCACGGGGCATATACGTCACAGGCCTCTGTTTTTCCATGCGGCGCAAGAAACCTGTGCACGGTCATATGAGGGAGCTGCAGTGACAGCACCAAGTGGATGCATCAGAAAAAGACATACTTGCATTTGTCAGGGAGCGGCGGCCGGGATTAGCACGTCTCCCTGCTTACACTTCAGCCTGCAGTTAAAAGCAGCCTCGTTTCTCAGGGTGGCTGCTTGTTAGGCTCATGGAGGAGACAGCTCATTCTGGCACGTTCTCTGAGAACCGGCCGGTCCCCGGCCCGCTACAGAGAGGCCAGCCATGTGTCCATAACTTTGCTTAGTGGGTCAGAGATGACGTGTCATAATCATAAACACATCGGCTTTTAAAATGTCATTTGATTTTATTGATTTTATGTATTTTTACAAACGGCCATTGCACAGCTTCTCTGGACCCTTGGCACATGTTTAAAGGCTCTAAACAAGTGTCCTAAGGTGATTTATATGGTAATTAGTAAAAAGCAATTAGTAGGTAATTAAAGAGATTTCAATGAATGGCCCCTTTAAAGCCTGTTAAACATAGTTGCCCATCCTTTTTGTTGTTATTAATTCCGTAGCTTGTTTACAGCCGATGCATATATGCTCATAGATTAAAACCATTATAAAGCACCGGCTGAGAGCTAAAAGACTTTGTTAGCACGGTTAGTTAGTTTGTTACGGTTAGTTACGAGTTTGCCGCAGCAAATGACAACGTCAGCAGCTGAGCCGCGGCTCTTCGGAGGAGTTCGGATTCTGTACCAATTCCAGCACGACTCCTTTCTAATTGCTCGACCCAGATCTCACGCTTTGGACACGACAAGACACTTAAGGCTGAGTGTTCTTAAGACTGTCTGCTGCACCGTAATGACTAAATTTGGACGGCGCAGCTCCGGCACTGATGTAGGTGTGAATCGCGAAACGGAAGAAGGAGCACCAAGAGGTCCAAATCCTGGTTTGACTCTTGGTCTGATCTTAATCTCGCTGACATCACTGAAGAATAAATCCATGTGCATTGTGGCTCCGCTGGAGCAGGACAGAGACATCTGTTCCCCATTTCGCTACTTGCTGATGGCAGGAAGTCCTCCACTTATTTGTTTAATTTTCCACTTCATTTTTTCACTTCTCCCATCGTCTCCAAGCTCCCGTCTCCCTCTCCTTCCCTGGCTGTCGTGCAAGTCCCCAGGGCAGGTGCTGCAGAAATGCCCACAAACAGCCACCCAACAATGACGACAGCGGTGAATGCGTGACCACGCCTGCAACAGCCGAACAGTAACGGCAGAACTGTAACAAAAAATAACAAACTAGACATCATTCAAACGGCGATGACAATGAACGACAGCAGGCGAACGGTAACATCCTAAGAGCAACAACCATACAATAGCAAAAAGTAACCAAACTAAACAATAAACTGAGAGAAGAATGAACCATATCAAACAAACGGTGACATCCAAACAGCAGCCAAACCATAACAAAAAGAAACAACAAAACCAAAGTCAGAGACAACAACAAACTACATCAAACCAATGCTAACATCCTAACAGCAGCAACAAATAACAAAAAGAAACAACAACCTAAGCAGTGACAACAACAAACTGCATAAAAAATAAAAACCAAGCTATTGCAATCGCCTGACATTCAGGAAGTCCACCACTCACTCCCGGCTCACTGCGACACTGTGCTGCTGGAGCACTTTTGAGAGATGGACAGAAGGTGACTAGACGACCAAAGAGCATCCTTAAGAACAGAGAAGCAGGCTGGAGATCCTGTCACCCTGGTTCACCCACTAATGTCCCTCTCAGCAAAGGCTTAAGAAGGCAGGGCTGCCAACTCTCATGCATCCGGCGTGACATTCACGGTTTCAGACTCTCACGCTCCCAAAAAGAATCTAACGGCGAATCTATATTATTCCATTGCAAACCTCAAGAAGCTTTGGGGCAGTTTGCAAACCCTCCGGACTGTCTACAAGGTAAATGAACTGTTACATGCGTGTAAATGATTGTGCAGTCTTGTCTCAAACTGAAAATCTCATGCCAAGCAGCTGCGTAAAGTCAGCAACCCTGAGAAGGACATACACACCTGACAGACCCAAAGGTTGGGAAAGACAAACAACAACTGATCCACACGTCTTTATTGGAGAGGAATGGGTATCGGCCTCGTCCTTGTGTCCTATGACTGGAGTGCAGGGTTCTTTCCTTGGCCTTTGCATCCCTGTGGAATCCTGTCAGCAACATGCCAGTACACCTTCTGTTAAATGGGTTTTACAGTGATGGGGGCAGCATGTGGAACGTGTTTGCGGGTCGACGTGCGGTCTGAAATGCCACCTCTTTTACAGCACACCATGTGCTCAGTACCCGGGCCGCCACCAAACAGTGCTTGCGATTTACTAGCGCAACCTGACCCCGTGTGCATACCTCTCCAGCAGAGGCAGACTAGCTTCCGTTGAGTCCCGGGACGACCTTGGCCAGCGACCCGAGAGAGGAAATTCGGAAAATCGCCGACGCCATCTCGGGCAGTCTCGCCGGATCCCTGGAGAATGAGGAGGAACCGGCGGAAAGACACTTGCGTACAAACCGTTCCGTTTAACGGGAAGCGAGAATGGGGATAGCGACGGCCTCCTTTGACTCTGAGAGTCAGCTAGGAATGAAGAGTCTGCGCCTGACTAGAGACCGTCACTCTTTTGGGTGACAGAAGGCGAGAGAATCGCTGCTGAAAAGGAAATGAACCCGCATAGTAAATCACACCCGATACGCCCGGCTGCCAGGAATGCTAACGGCAGTTAGCGATTTATAGTGCGGCTTTTCTTGCGACGCTGGCGCACCGAGCTCCACCGTGGCAACAGCTTTCCAGCAACACATGGCTTTCTGTGTTCCGAAGAGATGCGGTCCATCCTGACCCAAAGCAGCTGGCTACTGCAGGACTAGCGGCGCTGACCAGTCCGTAAACACACACGCTTGCGAGCGCACTCTGCCAGCAATGCGCCCACGCACATGCACTGACAGAAAAACACTGGCAGCAGTATACAAACACGGACAAACACATCCACACACACCCAGACACACACAATCATGCACACACACACACACACACACACACACACACACACACTGGCACCCAGCCAATCACAAACAGCCTGTGTTCACTCACTCTGAAAACCACGCACAGACACACAACCCCCCACATATATTCAGAAACACAGCTGTGGATATTTCCTCTCGTCGCTTGTGACTCTAGAAGTCCGACAGCACTAATGGAAACAAAAGATATTAAATTATGTAAGACGACTGGGAATGGTGACAAACAATATTGTTTATTTGGCAAGAAAGTTACAGCAGGTTATGTGCCGCATCCATGGAGCGGGGCAGCGGGGGCCGCTGTTATTTTGCACCTGGCGCCCGGTGCTTAATTTACAACCACAGGTAACAAATACAGGATAACAGCAAGGACAGATCACATGACAAGTTCCCCCCTCCCTTAATAGTCTGCAGGGGAAATTCTAGGATTTGACCCTTAGGGGGGCTCAGCCTGCTGAATAAATCCGGGACTCTTTGCGCCCCCTCCTGGGCCCCCCACAAGAATTTTGCGGAGCAAAAGGTACAAAATGTATAAAAAATATATAGGATAAATAGCGGTGGTTTTAGGAAAATTATTTTTTAGCAGGGCTGAGACAAATAAGGTCTAGTCCAATGGGTTCATGCTCCCAGGCACTACCTTGCGATTGTCCGATCAAATCACACAGGAGCGCCGTTAGGCTCTGTGGTCCTGGACCTCTGCGTTCTCAGTAACCATAGAGTGCCGGCACCTCACAGACGCTGACCGCGGCGAGTCCCGGCGAGCACGCGGCGTGACGGCTGGAACACCAGCTCCCCACATTTTCCGTTAATAAAACTCCTCACATCGGAATGAGGGGAGGGAAAAGAAATCAGGCATCTTTACGAGCGTCTTCAGCCGCTCGTGCTCCGCTGGGACACGACCGCGCTGCCGGCGCGTCGCCCCGCTGGTATGTGACCCCAAAGAGGAAACGTAGGTCTCCGTCCGGTTACAGGAATGTCCCCGCTCTCCGCGAAGTGGGCCGCCCCCATGGACAACAGGCAACAATCACAAGTACAGAGTCCACCACCCCAATAATCATGTGCCCCCGTGCCGCAAAATCATGGCCTGACCTGTCTGGGAACCTCATTCATTATATCAACAGGCCCCGGATTTAAATGGAAACAAAAATACCAATTAATCTCCTGTGGGCCTTGAAGTAACGCAGCTACATAATCACCACGATACTAAACTGTACATCAGCAGCACTATAAAATGGGTACATAAAGCCCAACCCCAACACCCCCCCCCCCCCACACATGCCAATTAATCACCTTGATCATTAGTTAATGAATTGCCCTGCTGGGCCTGGGATCTCGCCCCTATGTATTTATAGAGCGGCTTGTGGGATAGCCTTCCCCAGGTGTGTGTGGGGAGGGGGGGGGGCTGCTGCTGTATCTCTGTTCACACTTCGCAATAAATTGTCTTGCTTCCCCCCGTTGGGCTCCGTCCTGAGGCCTCCCAAACCCCGATGGGACGTCCGGCACAGCAGAAGGGCCCCGGCCTTTATAGGGACGGGTTCCCTTGTCCGACAAGCCAGCAGTGCTGCCCCTTCTGCCTGATCAACGGCGTCCAATCAGGACTTACCGCTCACAGTAAGCTGTCCATGTCTAAAGAGGAGTTGTCCATCCGCTGCAGGGGGGTAGAACATTATTATAGAGTGTGGCCCCCCTCCCCAGGCCACACGTGATCTTTTCCTGATGCCCAGGGCAGGAGGTTGAGGGTAGGAGGATACAGGGTCAACATTCGTGTTTGACCCCAGGAAGGGAGGCCAGGTCTGGTGGACAGCGCGGCCCTCAGGCCGTCATGGCACACTGTGGCTGAGGGGCCATCAAAGAGCTCCTGTGTGTCTGTCCCATGGCGCCAGGGAGCCGCGAGAGCCCAGCAGTGGGGCGGCTGTGAAAACAGAGCGTGTGCTGTGTCTATGGCCGACCGCGGATTTAAAGAGACAGCAAACTATTTCAGGGTGAAGCTTTGCTCATGCCGCACACACTGCACAGATGCCCTGGCATGGACACCAATGTGAGGTGTGCCACTATCACCAGGCCCAGGTCTCGCGGAGAGCCAGGACGACAGAAGGCTCTCCGCCACACTGCGGGTGGGGGTACACCTAAATAAAGCCTCCACATCAGCTCAGCAATCAATATACTGGGCCCCCCAGGTGTTTGAGGGTTCCCTAGTAACGCCCCTCCCCCCCCTCGCCCCCAGCCACTTTTTAATGCCGGGGCCGCCACAGTCGAAAAGGTTCTAGGTTGTGGGGGGGGGGGGGGGGTGGTGGGTGAATACATTTCCAAAAGAATAAAAAACGCGCGGAG
>JAODKE010000117.1:1505285-1520151 GCA_026779605.1 Mormyrus hasselquistii
GCTGAATCCTTAGGTTCCTTTAAATCAGAGCTAGATAAGATTTTAGCAACTCTGAGCTATTAAAGTTCTCCCCAAGCTAGCTTGATGGGCCGAATGGCCTCCTCTCGTTTGTATATTTCTTATGTTCTTATGTTCTTAAGTGTTAGCCACACTCAACCCACTGAGCTACCTGCCAGCTCAGGAAGCAGGAAAACACACTAGGGGATCACCAAATGGAATCGCCAGTGGGAACTGCTGGCCAAAGGGTAAAAGACACCCAGGACAGGGCCAGACAGGCACCGAACCTAACAGATGTTGATATAAAGCTTCTCCATCCCTCTGAGGGCCCGGGTGCGCTAGGGTGGGTCCAGCAGTGACATGCGGGGCACTCTGAAAGTGTCGCCTCCATCCATCTTATCGCTCTCTGAGTGCGTTGAATCCACTCAATTTCACAGCCGCACAACCCATTGGCCTGACAAATAGTCTCCTAACTGGCTTTTCTATTTCAATTTGTGATCAATACTGAATTTTGCCCCCTACCGATGTTTATTTTTTCTTTGTGCTTTCTGGGAAAATATTTCATAAAAATAAGTAAGCCTATTTCACATTTTATCAAACCTGGAATAGGTTACCTCATGCAGAGTCCTCTCTTCATTTAAGCAAACAGTAAGGTGTTGAGTCTGAGATTCTCTGTATCGTTTTTGCTTTGAAATTACAAATAATTATTTGCGGCAATTACTGGAAACTCAGTCTAGCTGCACTTATGCCTAGTTGACTTGTTGACAGCTGTATGCTTTTAATGTTCTACTCTATTTGTCTCATTTGTATGTCGCGTCGGACAAAAGCATCTGCTCAATTAAACAAACGGAAACTCAAATGTCGGAAATGCTAGCATGCAGGCTATGCTGATGCGTAATGGTGAGGTGGTTATGCTTCCACACCAATAGGTCGATATCTGGCCTGAATTCCTGTATTTATACGGGTTATCTCCAAATTCTGTTTTTCTTCTTTAACTCTGTAGTGTTTGCTTGTAGTCCTGTTCCAGGTTTTCTGTTCAGCATCCTGGACTCTGAAGTAAGCACGTCAGGAGTGACGAGGTAACTAGGCGTGTGTAATTCCTACGGGGCATGCGAAGGATATAGAAAGTAAACTGCACGTTGGATAACAACTCTTCCTGTCTACGTGATCTTTCTTCTCATATACCCAAGAATGCTACAAACTCAAAGACCTGCTGTTTGTGCGTGTGTTTTGACAGCGAAGCTTAACCCAACATTAGCACCCACACCAGCTCTGGACTGCCGTCACCCTAACTGGATAAGCAGTCCCAAAGCATGGACCCAGTGGTGATGTAAAAACATACCCAGACTTGCATTCCCTTGAAACTGGTCATTTTTTAAAAGTTCTGAAGGAAACACTCAAAAACAAAAATGCAAGCCTGAAGGAGCCGCATTTTCTGTTACTCAGCTCGCATTGCTGCGTGGCTTCAGTGTAAAATTGGTAAGTGTAAAACCATTAACTTAAGATATTGCACAGCAAAAGTACACAGTGCCCGTTAGCTGTTAGTTAGTATATCTTTTAATTCTATAAACCTTTGTGAACTACTGAAAGAACGATAATAAATAACACAGACAAAATACTGATTATGTTTGTTCCTCATTAATGAATCGTGATGCATCTTATCTCAAGTAGCGACTATATTTGTTCATGTTTTGTACTTCGGTAGTAACTCGACTATTACCAAGTATTTGTTCCCTGTCAAGTAAAGTTACCCATTTTATTTAATGAGAGCTCTCTCCAACTATGGCTCTTTTAAAAATGATAAACGTTAAACAAATATTAACATTAGACAACAGATCTGTTTCGAATCATTCTGTTTATAAGTACCATTTGTTTATTTATTCATCCTGCACAACTAATCTATCAAAGGCAACTGGACGTGAACTTCCCGGAAGCTGCAGATGAGTATCTTTCGACATGGTGATCTGCTGTCCGTCTGCAATGACTCCGTCTGCTTTCAGACACCATCATGCAGTGTCCCAGGAGAGATTTTTTTTCGTTCTTTTGTAAAGCTCCCCATTAAGGACACAATAATCTGCGCACGAGCAATAATTGATCATGAAGGATCTGATGCGATGGTCAAGAATCATTATGATAGACTCCCTGTAAGTCCTGTTGGTGAGGCTTTTAGAAAACAGGGTTACACAGGTTTTCTTGAAATTCTCGCTATTCTATAAAATAAGAATTACGGCAACGATATTACGACAACGATATAAAGTTCAATTTGTTATATTATGTCATATACGGTAATAACTTTGAGACATTAAGAAGACATCAGACATTATAGGAGAAGTGGTCTTCACCATTTGAGTGCTGAGTAGGTTTATGGTGGGACCGCAGGAGGCAGGGGTAGAGCATGCAAAGTTTACACGGACACATGAACACACATGTTGCTGTACCTATCTAAATGGGGTCCTTCTATTAAATTCTGTGGGGGAAAACCCTAAGCTCAACCCCTACCCAACCCTAACCTTAACCGTAAGGAACCAAACAAAATATGAGACTTTCGCATTTGAACTTTTCTGATTGCATTCGTAGATTTTTATAAAATTGAGGTTATCCAAATGGGGACCTGAAATGTTCCCAAAAGTAAAGAAGTTTCAGCTTTTACCACACTTTGTGGACACAATTTATGTGCAAACTCATCAGAAACAGCTAAATCTTGGAGTCTGGACAAGTCCAGCCTCATTCTCCTAGTAGATGGTAGCCTACTGGATCTAAGCTGAATCTTCAGAGTAGCAACGACAAGTCTGTGGTCAGAATTCACAAACTGGACACTTCTGTATACGCTGCAGTTCTGCAGGAGCCTCCAGTGTCTGCCCACGGGGAGGTTGGAACCATTCGCAAAGTCAAGGATCACGGAGCCACTCTCACCCCGGTCTCCAGATCCATGGGCACTGGCACAATCCTCATAGCCCCATCAGCGCCAGTAGTCGCATTGTAGTCACCCATTACCAGAGGAGTGTCACCTCGTGGGCGCCCTTCAACCACCGAGCGAAGTAGCGAGGAAAATGTCTCCCTCACCGAGAGACATCACTCACCGCGGTCGGAGCATACACTGAGACAACAGACATAGACACCCAAAGAGTGCCTTACCCTGAGTCTCATAATACACTTGTTGAAAGGATTGACATCAGACACCCTTGGGAGGAGTCCATCCACTACAGCAGCAGCTGCTCCCTGAGTATGGCAGCCATCAGAGTGACCAGACCAAAAATAGGTGTATCTACCTACAGAGATCTGACCACTCCCTGGTCTGCGTACCTCAGAGAGCGCTGCCACCAAAACGCTGAGTTTCTGAAGCTCCCCCGACAGCAGAGAAAGATGGCCGTCTTGCCAGAGAGACAAGACGTTCCGCACGCCTACCGGGATGTTAGTTCCACGCGCCTCAAACTGGGGCCCGAGTGCCGCCATGCAGCAGGCGACGCCTCCGCACCACAGCAACCCCGATGCCCATCAGGCCTGACCCTGTTTGCTCTTATCCGGGGATGAGGCTCCCAAAGGCTTTCCTCCATCCTCTCCACGACGTGTGCAGCTTTCCTCTGGTCAGCTGCAGCAGAGCTACTCCTGCGGAGACCAGAATAGTGTCGTGCCTGCTAAGATCGAGATGTTCTGAGATGTTTTACGGTGGCTGGAGTGCCAACCCTGCCACCAAAATGTTTTTTCCTGCAAATTGAACTTTTATGGGAATAGCCCTAATCCCAACATGACGACCTTAACCCCTACCCAGCCCTAACCTTAACCGTAAGTCACCAAACAAATTATGAGACTTTTACTTTTTTGATTGCATTCACAGATCTTTGTGTGGACCTGAAAAATGGTCCCAACGGCATCAAAATAGCAAGTTTCTATTAAATTGCGGGGGACCTTTGTTATATAAATATAATACACACACACACAGAGCAGAGGCAGGATTCAAACCCTCAGCTCAGGACGTGTAACACCACATAACCTCCCACACAAATGATGTCTTATTAAGAAAATCCCTGGCAGCAGAGTCATGGGCAGCAAGTTGCTCTGCAGCACAGCAGCGACCTGCCATGTCTTTACTCATCACCACGCCTCACCGATAATGAGCAGCACTCCTGTGTGCAGAAAGCGGAGCTTTCATCATCATTAATTCAGAGTGAGGGCCGTACGGATGCATCTGAGGTAGAGTCACGGCAAGCTTACAAACACGGGGGCAGGATAGGAGTGCATCACACCGAGGGCATTAAGAGGCACCACGGAGGACGCGGGGGGCATGCAGTGTGACCTGCAGTCCCCACACAGAGAGCTGGAACTGGGACTGAAGCCACAGCACTATCCACGAAAGGTTGGCAGCACCTGGGCCAAAATAACAGTGATGCATCACCCCTGGTTCCTATTTTCAAATGTATCGGTTTCGTACAGACTGTCGCCGATTTAACACTGGCTTCTCCTCTGTGAGACGTCGAAATGAACTTTTGTCGGAATAGGATTTTCGATGTGAGAATGACACTGGGAGATGTGCGTGAGGCTGGGATGACTGTACTGCGATACAGTACAGTACTTTTCTTGTGCTCTATCATATGACGCACAGCGCACATTTGGTGGTGCAGTGCACGGTGGTGCAGCGGTAGCACCGTTGCCTCCCTGTGTGTGGAGTCTGCATGTCCTCCCTGTGTGTGGAGTCTGCATGTCCTCCCTGTGTCATCGTAGGCTTTCCTTCTGGTACTCTGGTTCCCCCCCACAGTCCAAAAACACGCCGAGGTGAATTGGAGTTATCAAATATGTCCTTAAGTATGAATGTGTGACTGAATGGTGTGTGAGTGTGTGAGTGTGCTCTGTGACGGGTTGGTGCCCCATCCTGGGTTGTTCCCTGCGTTGAGCCTGTGGGCAGTGGATTGATTTCTTTAATATTTCCACTTATGGTGGATGTGTATATTTTAAATCATTACCTACTGTTCTATCGATTTTAGTTTTCATTTTCTTTTCTGTGCAGGAGTAAACAAACAAAGACAATTTCATCGTGTAGACACTGCACATATGACAATACATTGCTTGAATTTTGAATCCTAAGAGAGGAACAAGATGTACAGGACTCATCGGTCACACCACATGCTTTTGACCGTCTGGGACAAGTAGGGTGACGGGCATTTCCAGTTACACTCGCCCTCAGAATCCCACAATTTTATTGTTTTTTTTTTTTTTTTTTGTTTCGCCGAATAAAACGAAGTTGGAAAAACGGGTCAAGTAGAGAGAGAACAGAAGACAGGGCCCGTTCTACTGTGTCACCACGATGGCCGGGCAGAGTTAGAAGAGGTAAACAGTTTATGTCGGAATGCTTACCAAGCAGGGGACCGAGCCAGAGCTCTCTCCGTCCCCATGGCCAGACGAGAGCCTGCATCTTCAGCATTAACCTCGTAGTACCAACATCCTTAAGAGTTTGCTGGGGAGAAGGGGGACCGAGGGTCCCATTCACATTGTCGCTATGGGATTCGTCCCATCTGATCCAGACCAAATTGTTGGCAGACCAGGGATACAGAGATGCCTTGCTGGAGAGGTCGGAGGTCGTCAGACGGATGCCAATTAATAGACTAGTGTTTATTTCAGTTGTTAATTAGCCACAGGCCACATATGTGGGGAGGTAACACTCTGTCCTATTGTCACCCAGGAATCCACTTATATTAAATGTCCCGTGCAGTAATTACAGAGGAAAGGAGAGATTCGTCTTTCTAAAAAGCAAAATGTGATCCTGAGTGGTAAGAAGTCGTCTCGCTGGTCATCTTTAAAGGCAGACAAGAGAGATCGTCTTTTACTGAGCGGTGATTTGATTTGCCAAAATGTGGATTTAAATGTTGTCATTTGTAAAACATACAGGATAACCTCTGGCCTTTTGAACAAGTGTATAAAGGATGTCCGAAGGTAATCTTATCTCAGCGTCTTAATACAGTTCATTTGTGTATATTCTTACTCAGGGTATCCAAGCATCACATTACACTCAAAGTCCATTACAGGAAAGTCATCAACTTACAAACACATCTCCGGGCACTGTATACCTTACCTAAAATGGAGGCAGTGTGGATGGATTTTTTTTTTCTCTCTCAAGGGTAGATGGTACTTAAGTATGAAGGGTATAACCTATAATGGGACGGTATGCTGACACCGATGGGGGGAAGCTAAGTACAGAATGCACTCCCTCCACTAGGTGGGGCACTTGAGAAAGTCGCGGTGAGAACATGACCCAGGATTTGACATGTCAGAATCTCCCAGCCCACGGTCGCTCCTGTCAAGGTCTCTCGTCCTGTCCTCCCTACCACTCAACCCCCCCAAACCCTGCTTGGTCCCTGCTGTACACTACTGCTTGTGTAAGATGGCTATCTAGCATAACGAGAGAGGCTATCGTGCGCTGAGTTTGTAGAACAGAGAATAATATTTGTTTTCCCACAAGCTTAGAGGATCCAGGAAAGGAGTCATTTGTGAGTGCAGGCGTGACCTGGTGGCATGATGTTAATTACCGGCCTGAGTGTGTGATGGATGATGGGTGTTTGTCAGGAACTGACGCCAAACCAGTGGTTCTTCCCAGGACAAGGGAGGCAATGCAGACACCCAAAATGAATTTTCATCCACACAGTCTTTAATTTGTAAATAATAAAAATGAACTCTTTTAATATAAAACATACACATCATTTGAGCCACATCTGTTATACAAACAAGAAATGCTGCAGTGATTTTTTTAAATATCTTTTCTATTATTATTTCAGTGGAACACATAGATTGTAAACAATCGGCATTTTTCAGCAATACTGAAAAAGTAAAGAAATCAGTCTCACCGGACAAGAAAAGTAAACTTTATTAAATGTTTACATGACATGAGTTTGAAGTTGGGGTTAAAAGTATGGTGGGGGGGGGGGTGATTTTGACGACTGCTCTTGAGTAGAGAGGTACCTGTTAAACTCAAGCCGGTGCTGAGTTCGTATATTGTCAAACGAAGGTGATGATGTCTCTAGGCATCCCATAATGCACTAGAGCCTGCTTGGGGTCACAGAGGGCCAGACCTTGCCCCCCCCCCCCCACCTCACCTGCTTGCCAACCTTGCGGTTGTTTCGAAATTACAATTCGTGGCTGTAGATGTGTGCACCTGTCTCTGTCCTTATATATTTTTTCTATATATCTATATATAGAAATATTTAGCTATAGCTTCTTTATAATTATATCATAATTATACTTCATAAATGATCTAGTTCAATTTTATACATATTTTCGACTTCAGTCCCAGTCCCAGTAGAATTATGGTGTGCACCAATGTATTCAACAAAAGGGGGCGCTCTCAGCTACCACAGCCTCTCCTGCCCCCAGCCTCCCACCCCGCAAAGGGCAGAAAAACAAGAGAAAGGCCTAAAAAGAACACGTTCGCTTAGACATTCAGCATCAGAATGAGGAAACGGTGCGGGGTCGAGCCAAATGTCTACACATGGATGGCTTCGTTTCATCTGTAATCTCCTTATATTAAGTACGAGCAAACTGTACAGGTACATGCAACATACAAGCTGACCTACGGTATGTGCAACTAACACACACATCTATTTCAATTACTTCTTTTTTTTTCGTCTGCTTTTTTGTTTTACAAAATGTGCATGCAGCTTGGAACAGTTCCACAGTCATGCTGCTCCTCTTTCCACCCCATGCCCACCCCCCCCCCCCCCCTTCCCGATGTGTGTTGGGGGAGGGGGGGGCAGAGAAGGAGGCGGCGTTTCGTAGAGTAAGTACTGGAGTCCGTGTGGACCTGCCTGGCGGTTGCTGTCACACTGGCAGATTTTGCAGAGAGGTTTCCGTGTGACTCGACTGTCTCCTGGAATCCGGGCAGACAGGAAGTGATGCGGGAACAGAAAGGAAGCTGTCGTCTGGCGGTTTTCTTTTCTTTTTTTTTTCTTTGTTTTCTTCCAAAAAGTTAAGACGTTTTTTTTTGCGGTAAAAAATCAAGCGGTTGTGCTTGCATTAATCAAAATAATGTAAACTGAAGGTGGGACTCAGATAAAAACTTAAACACGTGCAGGGCTTTGGGGGGGGGGGGGTCCCAGGGACCGACAGCAACATTAATGTCCACGGCACCCTGTCCGCAGCTCGTGCCGCTGGGTCCCGACAGAGGCCAACAGCACATCTACAAATAGGGAGGGGGTTAAACTGGCCGGCTGGAGTCGGTGGAGGAAAACAGCAAGTCTGGGTCAGGAAGGAAAGGGAAACCCCGCCCTGATTTATTCTGTATTCATGCAAGCGCCAGGAAACGTGAACCCTTTCTTCCATCGTGCGAACGTCTGTCCAAGTGTACAAAACGAATGGGAAACGGATGAGAAGCGTGGCAGTGCAACTGCAACGAAGGGGACCAAGCCCCCCACCCCACCCCCCCACATCCAGGCACAGCGCTGGCGATGGGTGATAGGGAAACAGAAGTGAAACAGCGAGAGAGAGAGAGAGAGAGAGAGAGAGAGAGAGTCAGGCAGAGCCAGGGTGGACAGGCTCCCCTCCCCTAAGGTGTCACTCTGCGTCGGGATATGCCTGGCCTGTGTGGCATCTGGAGTTCCTTTCCTGTGAAGGCAAAGTTACCCCATATTTTGCAGCAGCCCTGTCTGTTGGAAAGTCACACAGTAAAAAAAAAAAAAGATCTAAGAGAAAAGACCAAAAAAAAGAAGATTCGGGAATGATTGTCAGGCTCCAACAAAGCTTTGATCGTGATCCTCAGTCTGCTTCTGATTGGTATCCCTCTTCCCTTCTCGTTTTCCCTCCGCTCCGGTCTTCCACGGGGCACTAGGAGCGGATTCCCGGCGGTCCCGACGAGCTCTCGAGCGACGACTGCGAGGCCCGGCGAGTGACGGAGGCCAGCGTCGGGTCCACCAGCGAGGATGGCGGGAATAGTTTGTACCAGCCAATCACCGTGCTGGACAGGTCCAGCTCCTCCAGCAGGATCTGTGCCACTCCCATGAAGCATTTATGGTCCATCCGACCATAGTCGCCCCACACTATCACCTGTGAGAAGGACCGAGTGCATCAGCCGGCCTGCAAAATGAGACACAGGGCCCCGACTCCAGCAGCCTCCCGGGTCGCTCACCTGTAGAACTTTGCCCTGCGGACTCTCATCAAACAGCAGCGCTTGCTGGTAAAGTGGGTCCAGCGTCTTCCTGGCGATCTTCGTCTTCTTTTTGGCTACATACGCCCCGTTATCCAGCAGGTAGACCTTGACGTATGGAGCTGGTGGCACAGAGAGGACATTTTTCACCATCTCTCCTCCTTCCAGTCTGAAGTAAGTGTCTCCCTTCACCGGGTAATACACGCCTTTTTGACCCGCACAGATCAGGCTTGATTCTGCCTAATTAGGGAAGTCAATTTGCAATAACACGCTGGTGACTGTTTATCTTGTTCAAGGTCATGGTGAGTCTGTCCCAGAAGCGTAGGGTACCAGAGGTTCAGGTCCAGAAAGTAAAAATCCAGACCAAGATATTTGTTTCAACCAACCAGGTGAGCCATGGAGAGTCATGGTCACAGAGTACTCAACTGGTTGGTTGAAACAAAATCTTGGTCTGATTTTTATTATCTAGACCTGAACTATCCACCTCTGCAGGGCACACACTCACACCATCACACACTATTGGATGCCAATAGTTCTACCTCAATTTTATACATATTTTCGACTTCAGTCCCCGGTGCGGGGTCGAGCCAAATGTCTACACATGGATGGCTTCGTTTCATCTGTAATCTCCTTATATTAAGTACGAGCAAACTGTACAGGTACATGCAACATACAAGCTGACCTACGGTATGTGCAACTAACACACACATCTATTTCAATTACTTCTTTTTTTTACACTATCACACAATATTGGATACCAATTCATGCAACTGGAGTACCCAGAGCAAACCCATGTGGAAATGGGCAGGATTCAAACCCCGAGCCCAGGCAGCTGTGAGGTTAAGTAACACCCAGGCACTGTACCCCTGAAACTGAAAATCAATACCACACACAAGCCTTGAATTGGCATCCTTTATCGGTAAAGGGTGGAACGCTCTCTCATTGACAAACTCGGCAATCTGCAGGAAAATGCGTCATTGAAGCTCGCATTTAATGCACGTCCGGGGCTGCATGTGAGCTGTGGCATCGCCAGACGGAGCCGTGCATCAGAGGAAGCAGTGATGGGACCACTTAGGGGTCACATGGAGGCGGGACCTGGTCTGAGCATGTGCGGAACAGGCCTCACCGGGGAGGGACTTTGACCCGGGCTTCTGAATGAGTCCTCGTGCACGGATGACCTCCACCTCTAGCTGGCCCTTCTTGTCCATCATGCCAATCTGGATGTCACCTGGACGGGTGGGGCATTGTCAGCGGCAACCACAGGAGATCACATTCAGAGCCACAGCACACGTTAGCTGGCTAAATAGCAACGTTAACAAGTTGCAAACTGGCAACTGCGTTTATTCTAATACTGTATAAACAATGGGAATGATGAGCAGCGGTTGGCAAAAGTTTCAAAATATGAGCCAGAGGAAAAGAGCAGATGTGATTGGATGTGAAATCGAGTGGCCAGCAGTAAGGAGAGGAGAGGCCAATGGGAAAGCATTAACGTGAAAAAGATGGCGGTCCTTGTGAGAGCACTCACCGATGGCGGGTGTGGCCAGCGTCTGCCTGCCCACCAGCTGTGCGGGACCCAGACCATCGAGGAAGTCGCTGAACTGGCTGTCGGCCCCCAGACGGACGCCGGAAAAGATCAGGCTATGCGGGAGGTGGAGAGAGCAGCTCAGTTAAGGAGGAAGGGGCACAGGAACGCCACGCTCAGCATATGGCCGCCGCGTCGCATCGGCTACCGGGCCAACACAGTCACATGCTACCAGGGCGCCCACACAGTGCCCTGCCAGTGTGACGTCCCATTTGCCCAGTGAGTTACCCCCCAGGAGCAACAGACAGGGACCCTGCCCCCCCCCCCACCACCCATTAATCATCACGGTAATTATCCAGAATGAATCTCTAGGCCTCGTCTGCTGTGCCATGTGTCATGGTCGGCCCGCGTGAGTGGCAGCACGCCTGTCAGCGCCTCTTGTGGCCTGATTAAGGGACGTGCCTGCTATTTCTGGGCTATGGGCTTGGGCACCAGCGATGAAAGATGGAGCGATTATACGGGAAGAGGAGGCACTGGGGGGGTGGGGGGGGGTCCATCTGTGGAGGGACACTTGGTGTCTCTCTCATTACTGAAAACAAGACTATGCCTCAAATCGTTTGTGTACAGATCCGTTCATCTAAGAGATACCTCAGAGACTGCTGTGTCTCCCTCTCCGGCCGGCTGGGAGGTCACTCATTACTCACACGCGACACTACGCAGGCTAACCGTCGTCAGGCACAGAGCTGAGGAGTGTTTGCGGAGCGGTCGGTGTTTAAACATTCTTCAACAATTCACCTTTTTTCGTGTTTGGGGGGATTATATTAACTATGTCTTACGGTAATGTCTTCTTTGATTGGCTAATACAATTCAGAAAACATAGTAACCGTTACATTTAACACCTTAAGAAAATAAAACAATAAAAATACAGGTGGCTTGAAGTGCTTTTTTACTACATAGGGAGAATAAAATAATATACAACTGATCTGTCTGTAGTCCTGTTCACAGATCTTGGAAATAAATTTTCCAAGAATGATTTCAGGGTAAAAACCATTGACTAGCAGTCATAATCTCCCAGTTACCGCCCTTCATATTCCCTTTCATAGGAGGTAGGACAAGTGGGGTGGGGGGGGGGGGGCACTCACTTGCCCTCGGAGTTGTAGCTGTTCATGCTGCCGTTAGTGGACTCGCGGCTGGCCTGCCGCGCCATGGCGTTGCGCGGGTACTCCACCGCCATGCCCGTCTCCTGGCTCCGCTGGATCTGGCTCTTTGACTTCTTGCTGGCCGCCTCTGGAACAGAGCCAGAGCAGGGCGGGCCGTCAGGAACAGCGGCCGGCACGGGGTCACGCCGCCAAACGGCGCCCCCTACTGGAAATGGGCACGCGCGGTGTCCGGCCTCGCCCCCTCGCACAGACCGATGGCTAGCAGCTACGGGGGCGGACGCATGGCTGCTATCCAAAGCCCTCGATCTTTCGATCCATCCACCGCTCGCTCGCCTGTGCTAATATTCCTTGGTAGGACAATCCATTGTTGTCCTTTGAAACATCTGAAGAACTTCCCCGGAGAAAGTGACAAGGGCGAGAAACCGAAGAACTGAGTAACTCAACACTTCGTCTGACCATGACACAAACCTTCTTCTTAAGCCGCCAACAGGGGGCGCCGTGGGGCCCTTCACTAATGAGAAGCACTGACCTCTTAGCGCATTTAGCTACTGAGATCATCAGTGACAGTCCCCCCTCCAAGTGCCCTCTTTCTGCACCTGTCTAAGGCGGGACATGGCCGGCTCGATGGCTGGATGTCTGTAATGTCCAGAAGGGATAACTGCATCCGCATAATAATAAACATGCCTCATTACACAGTTAATCACTCCCCAACTTTGGCAAATTTAACCAACGTCTTCTACTGCTGCTACGGAACATTGGTCATTGAAAGGAGGAAAATAACTCTCTCGGATCTCTCGTTCAGTATCCAGGAGAGAGTTTCCGGGGGCAGAGCGACTCATCCAAGGTCTCGATTTTGTAGTCTGAGTCATACATGGTCACAGCAGTAACAGGTATTTGTAACCGGCCCTGAATTACCCACGGTGCACTGTCCTCTACCTCGTCATTGACGAGTGATTTATTCACTGGGAATGATTTGGCAGCCCGTTTTGTCAGTGTGACAGCGGTTCAACCAATGGCACTCCTCCGCTTGCTCCATCCAATCCAATTTAAACTCTCTAGACTGAAAGCTTGTAAGATAACCTTACATTCATAAGGAAGAATTACCATTATTTAGGAGATTTAGCATGTTTCAAAGTTTAGCTGGAAAAGGAGGACTCTATCCATCCATCCATCCATCCATCCATCCATGACCACATAATCAGTACTGGATTCTGGGAGCCTGGAGTCTGTCTGAGGAGGCTGGGCACCGAGCAGGAAATGCCCCGGATGGTCGGCTAATGGGACGGCGTTAACACTTCTTATCTTCTCATGTGCGCAGGCCTCCCCCTGCTGCCTGACAGCTGCCTGACAGCTACCCCTCACCGCCTGGCTGCTGGACAGCAGCTCGGTGCAGCAAAGTGCGGAGAAGCTCAGCCACGTGTAGCAGATGGAGCTTCAATGAGCTGATTTACGTCCAAACTACGTCACCGTTTTACGTATCAGACTTCTTAAAATATCACCCAGGCTTTTGGTGCTGGAAAATGAACTGGTGAGTGGGTTTTTTCCATATGATAAAGCCCATTTATTCAAAGATCAAGAGGTGACTTTATTTCATCACTCTCCCACTCAGGGCTGTGAGTTTGTTGACGGTCCCTTAGCATAGAGAGATCCCACTACTGCAAACCCAAGATGGGGTGCTGTCTTGTCTGGGGGCGTCTGCTATAATAGCCCATCGTTTGAGCTCAAGGTTCACCTGATACCCGATAAAATGAACGTAAAGACCAGGCAGTTCATCTTCATGGCCGACAGGTAGTGGACTCCAACATCAAGGAGAGTCTCACTTGGGGGACGCCTCAACACTGCAGGATAACAACCTCCTGATGGTCACACGGTGAAAGATTAAAGGACCCGAAAGGGGCTGTCCATCAACGTGCCATTTTTGCATCAATGTGATGATTACTGCGTGTGACACAGAGCCAAGCCAGGGCTGTGTTAAGAGACAGATGACTATTTTCACGTTAAGTCTTACCATTACTTAACACTAATGCGCAGTAACATCATGCCAAAGTTACGTCTGATTTCCTAGCACCATTTCTGCTGGATGCACTTTAATGCTACAATCGATACTGAGCACATAAATTGATTTCCGTGGGTAAATTGCTAGGTATACAAATGTCTCTGTCTTTCCAGACCACGGTGTTTCGCATCGACCTTCCCGTACTCCATATTCCCATCTTCTGTTCATTAACAAAAGCACCAGACGCCATCCCCATTCATTCTCACCCATTTCTGCTCCACACACACCACCGTTCTGTCACCGATTCCACATTTTATGCTGCGGAAAATCTATGGCGGTACCATCGCCCCAGTTTTCCTTACTTATTCTCGAGGAATTTTCTTACTGACAGCAAAAGAAACATTTCGTTGATGAGAGTGAATCGCGGCCGAAGCACAGACTGCCCAAACGTCATTTGAAATAGGAGTGACAGAGTGATGCGGTCATCACTTAGGTCAGGGCGCTAAAGTGTGAGCAGCGAATTAACAGCAGACTTGACGGTCTGTTCAGGAGCGAGTACTTCAGCGCATTGGGGGGGGGGAGCCAAATCAAACGGCACAAAACGGCAGCGGGCTCCCTTCTGATCCCAGATCTGCTGCAGTCTGGATATCTTTGCTCTGAAATTAGATTTTGCAGGGATAAGGGCCAGACTCAGGGGTCTAAAGGAGATACAACTATACTGCTGAGGGTGGGATTCAAACCAGTGACCTACTGATCACCGGCATTCAGGAACTTCTCTTCTGGAACCAAGACTCAGGAACAAGGAATTTCATGTTCCCACCACAGGAACTCTTTGAAATTCCCACTGGGGTGGCACCCGCTCACACACACACACACACACACACACACACACACATACACACGCACACACACATACACACGCACACACACATACACACACACACACACACACACAAGAAAATAGAAGCAGCAGAGCAAAAATTGAGTACAATTAAATTTAATGCATTAATGAATACCTTTCTGGTCGTGTCTCCATATTTGTGCAACAGAAAATTCAATCGATAACT
>JAODKE010000117.1:1524059-1540074 GCA_026779605.1 Mormyrus hasselquistii
AGGCACGGCCTGCCCCTCCCCACCTGGAACTAGCAGGCGCTCAGCGGATACGGCGGAACAAATTCCCATGGTAAAATCGCGACTGCATGAGGAGGAACATGAAAAAAACACTAGAGGGAGTGAAAACTTGGAGTAAATTAAAGAGTATCATATAAACTTTTGTCCCTCCATTTTCTGTACCCGCTTGTCCTATTGAGGGTCACAGGGGTCCAGACCCTATCCTGAAAACTATGGGCACAAGCCAGGGAACAACCAGGATCGCAGGGCACACTCACACACCATTCACACACACATATACATACCCACGGGCAATTTGGTAACTCCAATTAGCCTCAGCATGTTTTTGGACTGTGGGGGGGAAACCGGAGTACCCGGAGGAAACCCCAAGATGACACAGGGGGAACATGCCAACTCCACACACCGGAGCGGAGACTGGAACCTTGGTCCCCGAGGTATGAGGCAACAGGCTAAACACTACACCAGTGTGCCACCCCAAAACTCATCTGTTAAGCACTAATTAATGTACCACAAGCAATTATAACTGAATGCTTGGGGGGCAATCTATTAAGATGTGTGTATAATGTATTCGTAATACACCGCGCCGATAAGAGGATATCTGCCTGTTGTGCCGCCATCTGGTGGTGTATCCCGGAAGCGCAGGCTCACCTGAAGCGTCCCCAGTGCCGCTCAGACTGTATAGACATGTAGCTGGTGCTGCTGAGTCGGGAGGCACTGCTGGCACGAGAGATGGCCGACACGTCGCTGATGTCACTGTCCGACGACTTGGCGGACACATTGTCGCAGCTTCGCCGCTGCTCTTTGTACAGCTGGAGTCGGGAAGAGGAAGTGACATCACGGACGGAGAACGATGCCAGACAGAGCCCGTGGAAAGTCTGACCAAGGTCACGGATCTGATGACCACAGCTATGAGATGCTGACCTCTCGCTTGTTCTTGAGCTCGGTCTCCAGGTCCTGACTGGAGCTGGACGTGGTGGACGTCCTATAGGAATGTACTTTCACCGGCACCTGCCGTGTCCGCTCTGCCGTGACCACAAGAGCTGGCACAGGGAGAGCGGGACGGCGTGAATAAAATTCGGGAATGTGGTAACCGTAGGTCAGAGGTGCAGGCCCAGGTATACAGCTGGACAGTACGGGGGGGACCATGTAGCGAACGCTAACAGAAAAGGCTAACGGCTGAGCTCAGGGAACCTCAGGGCAACCACCTGTCCTCTACAAATGGGAGACGGAGACCAGGATGATATCAAACTGGGGAGCAGGGGCGGGTCTACAGTCTCTGGATACCTGGGATTAAAAAAAAACTACCATGCATCTTAACACAGGTATAGTGACTGTAAAGTTAACGCAAATAAAGAACTGAGGCGTCGCTATAAACAGTTGGGTCTTAAGCCGTAGAAGGTCAGCCTTGGAGCTTCCCATTCTGGGGACACAGACCCAGGTGCCAGTGAACAGGGCACAGGGATCCAGACACCATCAAAGAAAGCGCACTGCATCAACACGCTGGCATGTTACCTTTCTCCTCTGACTTGCAATTAGCATGCCCTTCGGGGTCAGAGTTGAGTTGGTTGCAGGGAAGAAGCAAAGCAGAGAAACAGAGAAGAGGCATGTGGAACATTAGGTACAGACAAACGTCACGTGCTGCAAAGACATATTATAAAATACACCACTAGAGGGCGACACGATGATGTATTTTTCAGCAGGATGTGTTGCGCTTAAGACCAGCTAAGAACCATTGGCAGGTGAAACTGGCATGAGGACCAGCAGGCATACCTTGCTCAACCCCACTGTTCTTCACGGGCACCTGGGGCAGCTGTCGCCCCCTACGGGCTGCTTGGGGGGTCGTCGCCGGGGGGGACTGTGAGCGATTGCTATGAGCATGTGCTCTGGGGGTGGGAGGGACATATTAACGTGCGAATTTCACTTCTACAGACAACGGAGACATTTCAGAATCAACTAAGCCAGGGGTGTCAAATGCCAGTCCTGGGGGGCCGGAGCCCTGTGTAGCTTAGTTATTTCCCTGTTCCACTACAAATGATTTAGCTTATGAGTGCTGTGGAAATTAGCACAAGGAGTCGAGGTGTGTTAAATGAAGGAAAACCAAAAACTGTGCTGGGCTCCGGCTCTTCAGAACTGGAGTTTCACACCCCTGAACTAAGCATACTGTAGCATGTTTGGACATACTTAATATTCCAAATTATTAGTTAGGTGGTTTTTAATGTCTATTTATCTACGTCGAACTGCATATATTACAATAATTGACAGCGATACCAGGCAGTTCATTTTATTTGGTTAATACCATTATAATACATACCATTGATGCGAAATGAAACGTTTGTCCAACTGCAAACTATGGTTCCTAACATCAGACATAAGCTTGACCCAAAAGAGAAAACCCAGCCCTCAAGACAGAACCTCTTACACAAAACCCCAAAAACCTTTGGGAGATAAGCAGCAGATATCCGCTAAGGGCTTAAGACAGTGACTAGGGTTAGCCTGACCCTGTAACGCAAGTCCACCAAATCAATGTGCCAACTTCGCTGAACAGAATCCCGAGCAGTACGCTGGGACAAATGACACAGCACGCCAACCACAGGGTCATGAAGATGAATCTGAGGAGCACAGCCAAGTGAAGAGATGGCACACCGAAAGTGATGCAATAGTATAGGTGATGATTCAGGTAGGTTGAAGAGGAAAACAGGGAACAAACAATGTTTATCAGGCCAGGTTCAGGATCTGTCCTGTCTGAGGTAATTTGGGCAGGACACAACCACCTGTGAAGATCTAACAGACCTTGACAGCCCACTGGTCCCTCTACTGCCCTGGAAAATATTTGAGGGCTGTATTCTCGAAATGTGAATAAAATAAAATGCAATTTTTAATATGAAAAGAAAGATATAAACAAAAGTGAAACATCACTGCACAGTAAATCAGTACAGGTAAACAGAGAAGGACAAATATAAAAACATCAGGTATCTAGCAGCTATGCTGCTTGGACGCCAAATTGTTTACAAGCACAATAATGTAGGCTAGAGAAGGAGGGAAAACAAATATTGTACTTGATGACTGTGACTGTAAACACCATGTAGACAATAATGGCCATGGGGAACATGAAGACCACAAAGACCACAGTGACCATGGAGAACATGAAGACCACAAAGATAACAAACACCACAATGACTGTAGAGAACATGAAGACTATGAAGACCACAAAGACAACAAAGACCATAGAGAACATGAAGGCCATGAAGACCACAAAGACTACATTGATCATGGGGAACTTGAAGACCATGAAGAGCACAAGGACCACAGTGACAATGAAGAACATGAAGACCATAAAGACCACTACGACCATAGAATTCGTGAAGACCATGATAACCATAGAAACCATGAAGACCATGATGACCATGGAAACCATGAGAAGCATGAAGACCACAGAGACCACTAATATGCACAGTACAATATAACTTAATGCCCTTCCTGTACTACTCAGTGAAACTCATCCACAGTCCTCAACTCTCTATCTCCCTACCAAACACTAGGACAGACCTCCAGGTACTTGAGCAGACTGATGAAGCACGCAGGTCTTACATATATTAATATGATAGAACAGACCTCCACCTATGGGGAGAATGCCAAAGACGAGCTATCCTCATTTTAGGACTGCCCCACATGGGCATCGGGACCAACGGGTTGATAAGCAGTCTGTGAAAGTCTGAGAGCTCAGAGCCAGATGGTCCAGTCTCTTTAAAGACCACCACTTGCGCTAAAGACAGTGGGTCACCAGAGACCAAAGGCAAGAGTCTGTCTGGATCCAAAAACCACGTGTATAATTTTGAAAAGTCCAGGAACTTAAACAAACGTTGGTTACTTCAACTAATAAAAATTCAAACTTTTTCGAAGTCATAAGAATGTCTGAAGATCTTAACTTGTCACACAACTTGCCAGCCCTGAAAACAACATAACATTAAAGCTGTCCAGGAATTAGGGTCTAATATAGACCATTCAACAAATGAGTGGCCGTAGGAAACTGGTAAGAAAATTCCACTGACACCATTCCGGCAAGCCAGTGAGGATCTCGGTCATGGTTTGAGGACGGCCAATGGGAGCGAGGCGAATCTCGAGGAAACAGCGGTGACAGGATGGCACCTGGAGGGGTGTGAAAAATGCGATGGGGGTGGTGAGGGCGGTGTGGTGTGGGGGTGACGTCACTTACCTGTCACCGTCAGAGCTTTTCTTGGTGACTTTCTGACAGTTAGGCCTACCCAGAGTTCTCGGCTGCCTGCGAACCGGGGACGAGATGGAGCGACGCAGAAGAAAAACAAACAGAAACAAACGGTGAAGGATGACGGCGGCAGGATGGAGGAGAAGCATTCAGCCACTAGGGGGCAGCAGCGGGGCCCCTGGCCCTCTCCGACTCAACGAAGCATGGCTTCGACTTTTTACGCAGTACTGAAACACCATAAATATTGACCTCAGCGACTCGTCCTAAGAGGGAACAGACAGCAGACACACATACCGGTCACTCCACACTCAACACAGTCGTTCCATGAATTAAAATGTCGCCCGAATCACACACTCTCACTAGCAATGCTTTAAATGAGTTTGTGTCAATCAGACATGAAACCGTAACACTCGGTAGATGTTTGTGTGGATAAATACGGGAAGGGAAAACGTCACAGTCTCAGGCAGAGTGTGACTGCATATGCGTCCCGCGCGTGTGTGATTTGTGAGTGCGCCCCCCGGTGGAGGCCTAGGGGGCCTGCGGGTACCTCTGGGGCCCTGGCTTGGCACTGAGATGGTTTACCGTCTCCTCTGTGGGGACAACGTGCTCCAGAATCCAGCTGCTCCATGACATCAGCACAGAGATGGGAGGATGAGGAGGGGGACGGGGACAGAAACACACACAATGGATGGTTACACGGCACGGGGGGGGGGGGGTCCCCCATGTGGGCGGTAGAACATGGGATGCGTGATGTCTGTGGGCATCCCTGATCCAAACGGTCTCAGAATGGCTCCATGGTGACTGGTGGGTAACTCAATCATCATGGTGGAGACAATTTTAGTGTCAGGGGAGGTCACATGACCAGCAAAGAGCGGGTAATTTCCAACACCTCTCCGAGCAATCAGTGCACATCTTTGTGTGTGTATGCAAATATTAGTGCGGGGGGGGGGGGACTGTAACACAGTAGAGCAGCCATGGGGCAGAGCCAAATCTTGGGAGGCAGAAGCAGTAGGGGGGAGGCTACCGGGAGGGGCCAGCAGGGGACTGGCCGAGACACTCTAAAAAATCATGGGTCTATCAGAGAATCTTCCTGGACTGACAGGAAGGGCTGATGGTCTGACAGGAAATGATGTCACGATACATTCGATTAGTCCGGTACAGAAAAAGCAGGCAGGGGTGAGGATAAAATAACAGCAGGGGGTGCTGTTTCACCCTCGAGAATGAGAAACGCCCGCCAACCTGCCGCATACAGTAAAAACGCCGTAAGATTTGGCTCAAAAGCTTCTTAGGTCAATTTAAGAGAGAAAAACAACAACTTTGGAAGAGATCCCATAAGTTCTTAGAGTGCTATTTCACCCCCACACGTCTACAGGGCACCGGAAACTTCACAAGAAGCATAGAGGGATCGAGGGGGATGAGCTGGCAGTTCAGCTGCTCAGTAGGGGGCACTCTGCAGCGGATGCCAGGCTCCTGGGGGGGGGGGGGGACGTACCTGCAACCTTCGGGGGAGGCGTGCTGGATTAGAATCCGGGGGCTGGAGGGCCGTCTGCGGGGCAGGGACTGGGTGCATCTGAGGTACAGCCCACAGTGCCACCCCAGCCATTAAGGGTGGCGGCGGTGGGACAGGAGAGATACAGGTCGAGTTAGGGCAGGAGACATGCCATAAAGGGTGGGTGGGGGGAGGGGGGGCTGCCCTTTCTATGTGGGCGGGGGGGAGGGGGGGGTTTATAAGCAGACAACACAGGCTAGGTGTGCTGGCTGACTTATGAGCAAAAGCGATTCGGCCCCCGGGGGGTACAGTAATAAAAATCCCTCAGATTATCACAAACGACACCCATCACTGACAATAAAATTGATTGTTGTCACATGGCAACATAGATGGGTGCTGCTACACACACACACACACACACACACACACACACACACTTATACACAAACACATGCATGCATGAGCAGAATGGATATGGTGAGACTCTTAACATGTTCAGTAAATAAGCCCCTCAGCCATCGCACCTCTGATAAACATCCTCGTTATTAATCCAGCAGTATGTACAGGTCATGTAGTCTGGCTACACTTTTTACTGCTGGAAGCAAAGAGCTTTAGTAATGGAAGCACCAAACCATGAGGTGAACAACTTAAAGGCAAAACAGTTCTTCCAAACAGTTCTTCCAAATAGCTCAGAAACGTGCTACACTGAAACTGGAAATATCTTCTGAGTAGGAGGGTGGACAAGTTAAACCCGCCTTCAATTTGTCTTCTGTACTTCTCTGTTATATTTTAAAAGAGATACAATAAGTAAGAGTAGAATCGGCGTTTAAAAATGTACCAGAGAACATTTATTTAGTTATTCAGAAGGTGTTGGGTTCTGAGGAAGTCCTCCACATCTAAAGAGGTGACCACACGTCGAAAATTCACCACCAGCAACACCACCAAGTCACAAACAAAGCACCTGGATGCTGAACACTCACACGCGCATACACACAGGGCGAAAGCTCGCCAGCACGCACACCGACACACACTGAAGCACACGCAGAGGCGACGAGGAAAGCGTCACGCGCACACGCACACACACACACACACAAGGCTGACCAGAACCAGCACACATAGAGCAGAGCATCAAAGGAAACAAGCAGAGAGTCTCATCTGTGTACCTTTCTCGCTCAGGTGAATGGAAACTAGTGTCTGGTCTCAAACAGTTGGTACTAGCACTTCTAAACCTGTCAAGAGATGGCTGCAGATCACTAGGGCCACAACGCGGCATCCAACGGAGGGTGAGAAAGAGGAAAATAAAAAAAGAAAAGAAAAAAAAGGAAAAAAAAAACATGTTAGATAACAAATCATAAACGGGCATGTTAATCTCAACAGGCGATAAGCAGACAGGCAGTCTCGGGGGCAGCTAAATTCAGGAGAGCCTGTGAGCTCTTGCTGGGTCGTCCCAGTTGGCATGTGCAGAGGATAGCCCAAATACACATAGATCCACCTCCAGGAGGGTCAGAATGGTATCTCCTGTCATCTTGGCAGTGTTGTGAGTCAATGTCAGCAGCCTATGAACACGGACTGGTACACTGATAAAAAATGTCCATAAATAGTATGTAAAGGGGTCCACTGGGATGTGGAAATGGGTTTCTTGCAAACATTTTGTTGGATATCCCTGTCCCAGCTTCAAGCTAGAAATTGAAAGAGGCGTCTTCTCTAGGAATGAGACCTTCCGGATGATTCTTAGTGACTCGCAACCTTGTCAGTCGGGGAGTGCGGGGGGGAGAGGACGTGCTCTGAGGGGGCGCAGAACTGCCCCGCTTTGGTGCAACTCCAGGCACACGGGGAGGGTGGAGCTTCGAGCACACACACACACACACACACACACACACACGGCGACACTCACATTGAACAGTCAGAGTAGGAACATGCAAAAACAGCAGCCGACCCTAATCAAAAAGATAAACAAGAAATGGACAAGCTGAAAAACTCATGCCCGGTCTCTGGATGACTGCATCCGGCCCAGTCGACCCATGCTGAATAAATGTGCGAATCCTGCACCGTTTCCCAGCCTGTACACCAGCTGGAGCAGACGGCCCGTCTGGCAGCATCCAAAGAAAGCCTAATCAAAGCCGAAAGGATACGCCAATGAGGGAAATCTCTGCCGACAGCCTCTGGCTTTCTCACGTGGCTATCTGGTGACTTCACCTCAGACTTATGCTACTTTTTTCCCACCCTGGAAAATGTGACTTCGGCCTGTATTCTAATGCAGGGTCTAATGTGGCGATGCTCTGACATGTAAGTACATAAAGCCACCATGCCATTATAATGTGTCACTGAGGTGACGGATAATGGCAACGGCATCGGCCATTAAGGTCTTACTATAAGCCTTTACTTTGAGATGTGCGATCTCAAATGGAGGCCAGAATGAAAAATGATTGGTTCAAAAAGACAACCAATCAGATTGTAGAGGAGGTGGGTACAAGCAAGTATAGGAGGTGGGACCAACCAATCAGATGTCTTGGTTCTGCCTCCTCTAGCTGCTTGGACCCACCTCCTGTACAATCTGATTGGTTATCTCTCTGAACCAATCAATTTTCATTCTGCCCTCGGAACACTTTTGTGTAAGTAAAACTCCCTCAAGCAACAAAAGATTTTAGCAGTTGTAATTGACACGGGGGATGTCTGGCCAGATCCAGTTAGTGACAGACGTCACAGAGAAACGGAAGAGCAGGATGGATGAGGATGGGAGACGTAGAGATGCTCTGATCTGCATTTGACTGTGTTCAGACAGACACAGAGACACAGCTGTCTAAAGGTAATAATCAGCTGATAGGCTGCTGTTTTAAGAAAGGTGGCTTCCTGTTTCTTGAAGGAATAAACAGCATAACTGCCAAATTATCTGTGCTGTATTACAGCCACGTATTGCTGTTAATTAGCTGGAGGCAGGCTGGCGACTGATGAGCTTCTGCAGCCAGCTGTACACACGGCCATAATGATCTTCCCGTCTTTTTTATAATGAGCTAACAGATAATGATGTAAATTGTCGTCTGTTGAAATTCAGCTCTGTCTGAACACAGCTTTAAAAAGGAAGCAGCAGGGACTCCCCCAGACACCCAGCATATGCTTACTAGAGACACACTCACTCCCCATACAGACAATGTATAGACTCTCCACAGACTCTCCACTGAGACTCCCCATATAGACTCTATAGTCAAACTACCCATATATACTTTCACATTCAGATTATCCACTCAGACTGTGCAAACAGACTCCATATACACATTCCCCCTTAGACTCTCCGCACAGACTCCCCACTCAGACTCTCCAGACTCCCTACTCAGACTCACTATACAGACTCCCTGCTCAGACTCTCCAGACTCCTCATTCAGACTCCCCACTTACACTCTCCGCATAGACAACCTTCTAAGACTCCCCACACAGACTCTCCAGATTCCTCACTCAGACTCACCATACAGACTCCCTACTCAGACTCTCCATTCAGACTCCCCTCTCAGACAGCTCCAAGCTCCACCACACCCGGTGCCCAGCACGTGCAGAGCAGAGGCCACAAGAGGCAGCTCCTCCTCCGCTCCCTGGTACACCCCGAGACCCGCTGGGTGTTATTTACCGTTATGAGGTGACCATCCGTCTGCTTACCTGCAGATGTCCTTATGGAACCCAAAATTGACAAGGGCATCTTAGGTTAGTACTGTCTTACTGCACTAAGTGAGGTCATGCTTACTGAGACACAGCACAGGAAATCAAAGAAGAAGCAAAGCACCATTACACAGACACAGAGAGAACAGACATGCAGAAGAACAGAAACACCATTCCATCATTTCTGTGCCCCTTAAAGAAGTCAGGCATCCATTACTGTCCCTGGTTAGTTATACAGGAACTGCAGTTGTCACAGAGAATGATCAGTTAATTAACCCAATTTGTTTGTTAAGTGTTAAAAATTGGTTGATTCAGGCTGACCGGAATTAAGGCACTTCCAGCTGGACAAAATCCCACAAGCACGAGTGATGAGAGTGTGATGATACCCACAATGCACTGCTCACAACGTATTCTCAGCACTGCGTCATTACGAGCGGTGAGAATGAAGGTGTCAGATGTGTCAGAGCCAGGAGGTCAGAGCAGTGGGTCACAGACCCCCGCCTGACCCGTGAAGAGGGCGTGGCATTGAGCGGGGGTGAGGAAACGGCACTGGCCGTCTCCCTCAGCCTGGTGCCTTGGGGGGGTGGTGGGGGGGTGGGAGTTATCAGCGGCGATGGCGGGAGGACCGGGCTTTACCTGTCGGTGTGCAGGCACTCGGCGCTCCCGCCCCGGATCGCTCTGCGCATGACGTGGGCCTCGCTGTGTTTACCGTGGGAGCGGGATGGTTGGGTGACACATGAGCGAGCCGGGCCGAGCAACGGCCCGACAAAACAGAACCGGGACACAGAGGAAGGAAGAAGAAGATGGACAGATGGGTGAGCGGATGTGCAATGCGGGAACAGAAAGAAATCATAAGATCGACACTCGCTAGGGCTGTAAGTATTACACCAATAATGAAAAAGATAATAATACTAATAATAAGAATAATAACAGTAGGGATCCAGCACCGGTGGAGTTTGGACTCCTAACAATAATAATAATAATAATAATGATAATAATAATAATGGTGTCTTATTGGTGTCTGAGACGTTCCTGTTTGTCTGACCAAACGTGAAATATCTCCCTAACCACATTACAACCTGAGTTCCTAAAGACGGTAGAATGTATCACAGATTCCCCTCACTGTGCACTGGCCTTGACTCTGAGCTCTGAGCCACGGGGTCCAGTGTGCTCTACAGGGACACCCGCACGACAACAGCACCTCCTAGTGGTGCTTACGAGGTCACGGAATTGACGATAACCCACATCGGTCAACAGTGGTTTTTAAAGAGAGGGGTTTATCGTCACCCAGACAGGATGCCACACGCTGTGGGTCGAGGTAATTTTGGATACCCGCTGAGGAAGAGGAAGGCGGTAGACTGTGGCCCCCTTCCTCACACTGTACAGGTCTGCAGTGGTCTGGCACTGCGGATTCACACAAAGTCTCACGGCTCTACGGCCACACAATACAACTTCAGCTCGGCACGCCCCCTGCAGGTCTGTCTGCGCGTCAAGCCTGGTATGAGACTCTCTGGAAGGGAAAGCGGAGCAAACCCAGCAAATTCACAGCTGAGCACCATTAGCCCAGGTGCTAGAGCCATGGCCCGACCCTAACACCCGCCCCGCCATCCACCAGGCTGGGGCCTGTTGGACTCTACCTGTCCTCTGAGTACTCCTGCTCCGAATCCTGGGGCTCTGGCTCTTCGCGGCCATGGGGGGAGTCACGGTAGCGGGTCGGGGACCAGGACTGGCGCTTGTGGTGGATCTCGTCGAGGCTCCTGCAATGGGTTGGGCAAGAGTGAAAGGGATGAGATGTGCTCTGACATGCAGGAGGTAAGGCTCCCCACAAAGTGGCCACTCACCTCTGCATGGGCACGTTGGGGGGGCGGGAGCGGCCGCGGCCCTGCTCGTCCCGGTGCGGTGACACGGAGCGCGATCGGTGCTGCTGGGGGCGCTGTTGCTCAGGCACCACCAACGTGGTGGAGCGCTCCCTCTCCCGCGAGCTCCTCTCCGAGGCAGCTGCTCCAGCGTTGGGGGGGGGGAGGTGGGGGAACAGGAGCCTGGTCAGTGGGGCGACGAATCGGTCCACGTGCGGACACCCCCTGCCCTCCCCGCGCCGCCGTCATGCTGGGTGACGTTTCTGGGCTATAGCGCGGCTCCAGGCGGCGGTTCCCATCATGCCAGCGCCGAGCCGGAGAAACGCCGAGGGAAAGAGGTCAAAGGTCAAAGGATACCAGCTGCCAGCCACCTCCTGTACATCTGCCGGGTCGACCGGGGAAAGCCTTCCGATTGCTTCCAGTCTCACTGAAAGCCACCCTGCCGGGCAGGAACAAGGGGGTGCAAAGGGGGTTTTGGGGGAACGAGGCGGTTCATCCAATCAGAGTCGTTCCGTGGAGACCCGGCAGACGCACAGTAGGGGTTCTCCTAAAATGCCAAGTATCCTTTCCTGCCTTTCTTTCCCACCACTGCAGGCGACTGTTTATCTACTGCAGGCATGCGCACGGCGGAAAAACAAAAGATTGTCTACGAGGAACGTTGAAAACCCCACTCCCCAGACGCCCTGTTCATGGCACCAAGTCTCCTACTGTCCAGCAGGGGGAGGGAGAGGGGCTCTGGAGACAGAGAGCTGCTTCAAGCCGACTGCTTCCTGAACAAAACGCCCTCGTGTGGCTGAAGGGAGGGCAGGGGTGGGTTGGGCGTGTCGGAAAGGGCTGCCTGCGTTTTGGCTATGGGTTGGGCTGGAGCCTAGCACACCGTCTCCAGAGCTGATAAAAACGGGCTGTTTTATCGAGCCGGGATGCATCAGCTCTCCTTCCCCCGCCCCGTGCCGGAGGCCTACCAAACACAACACGAGGCGTATCCATGCCCCCCCACCCACACCCACCTGTGGCCACTATGGCATTACCATCATCAAACTCTGTGTCAGTGATGCGCTGCGACCCTGCACAGTGGTGGACAGACACACACACAGCGGCGGGATTGTGAGCACGCGAAACGCAAGGGCCGGCAGGTCAACACACAAGGGCAGGGTTAGTGGCAATCGGGACGTCCTGTTATAAACGCACGCACACGCACTCGCACACACACACCCAGGTTTGTAATGTCTTTGTGGAGACTCCCCATTCATTTCTATAAGAAAAGCCCTAATCCCAACAGGACGACCGCAATACCAAATAAGTAACCAAACAAAATACAACACTTTTGGCTTTTTTACTTATGTGAGGGATCTGAAAAATATCAAAATAACAGGTTTTTATTGCATTTGGTCCCCACAAAGTAATATAAACCTAATCCACACACACACACACACACACACACACACACACACACACACACACACGTTCAGAGACACTCAGATGAGTAAAAACAGCAAACCACTCTGTCCCAGCAGCATGTTAGCATGACACAGACCCACACAGTTTAAAACCCGTCACTTCAGCTGCTTCCAAAGCTGTCGGATGGCGGCTCAGCTCCGCCTCCGTGAGCTGGCATTTCCACCGTTTTCAGCCTGGACTCGTTACAAACCCCCGTGGGAACCTTTACACTCAGCAGGAGCGCAAGGTCAAATGGAGGTTCGGGACCCGTCGCTCAGCGGACCCCCGCGATGCCCCAGGACCACGGGCACCCCACACTCACTCTGCAGCTTCTTGCTGGGGCCGTCCCCGTGCCCGTGGCCGTGCCGCCGGGGCAGGTAGGGCGAGGGCTGGGGCAGAGGTAGCGAGGACACGTCGTGGGTCTGCAGCTTGTACCAGTGTGGCATGTCGTCCAGCAGGGCCGTCTCCAGCTCGATCAGGATCTGACCCGTGGAAGAGGATGACCATGTGAGTCAGGCCAAATGCTCACACACACACACACACACACACACACTCAAACAGGCCATCTACACATCTGTCACAAAGCACACTGCAGACACACAGCATTAATACCCACTAAGTACACACCCACACCTCAAGAACATAACATGAATAGACATTACACGACTCACTAGCTACCACTACTGGATGAATTATCCAGTTGTACTTAGTCTTCCAGTGTAATGCACAGATGCAGTGGCAGCAGTGAAGCACACTGGGAAGGTACAGGCACACTGCTCATATAGCTCACCGACTACACTGGACCTTCGCAAGACACACACCTCCCCCAGGAATTCACTCTGCTCCTCCTGGATTCGCGGCTGATCCCATACGGTGATCTCCAACATGCGCTCCCTGAAGTCCCTTCGGTGCACGTGCGAGTAGAGGAAGGTCTGGTTCCACTTGGGTTCCAGACTCTTCTTCACCGTTTTGGTCCTTCGCTTGCTTTTGTCACTGTGCGGGCGGGAGGGCCAAAGCCGTTATTAGACGTGCCCCTTTATAAGTACGGCCAATGGCGTGACAGGCTGGGTGGCTGACGCTCAGTAGTACACACTGTTAGTGGGAGGGAGATCCATACAAGCTCTTGTGCACAGTTCTATACACCAAGGCTATATGCAAAGGAGGTGAAGAGCATGTACCTCCTGTCGGGGAGAAAGTACATCTTCACATAGGGGTTCCTGGGCCTCCCATCCATTCGGAGAGGAAGGTCTATGGCTTGAAGCACGTTGACAATCAGCTGATGGCCCACTTTGTCATACCAAAGCTTCACCTGCAAGGAACATGCTCTCCTTTAGCTACAGCAGTGAAGGAGGGACCAGACAGTCATGCAACCAATGAAAGGGCTTCATGCTGCAGTGCTATATGATGATACATCAAACAGAGAGCAGAGTGTGCGTGTGCATATGGACTCAATGTGCATAGGCAGAGAACAGTGTGGGGGCATGCACGTGTACTCAATGTGCACAGGCAGAGAGCAGTGTGGGGGAGTGCACATGAAGTCAATGTGCACAGGCAGAGAGCAGTGTGGGGGCGTGCATGTTTATGCAATGTGCACAGGCAGACAACAGAATGTGGGGGCGTGCATGTGTACGCAATGTGCACAGACAGAGAGCAGTGTGGGGGCATGCACATGTACTCTATGTGCACAGACAGAGAGCAGTGTGGGGGCGTGCATGTGTACTCAATGTGCACAGGCAGACAACAGAATGTGGGGGCGTGCACGTGGACTCAATGTGTACAGACAGAGAGCAGTGTGGGTGCATGCACATGTACTCTATGTGCACAGACAGAGAGCAGTGTGGGGGCGTGCATGTGTACTCAATGTGCACAGGCAGACAACAGAATGTGGGGGCGTGCACGTGGACTCAATGTGCACAGGCAGAGAGCTGTGTGGGGCCATGCACGTAAAGTCCCTGTGCACAGGCAGAGGGCAGTGTGGGGATGTGCTGGTAAAATTAATGTGCAGAAGCAGAGAGCAGTGTGAGGGTGTGCACGTAACCTCAATGTACACAGGCAGAGGGCAGTGTGGAGCCGTGCATGTGGAATCATTTTGCACCGATAGACAGCAGTGTACCTGCGTGCACATGGACTCATTGTGATTGACAAACAGCTGTGTGCAGGCGTGCACATGGACTCATTGTGCACAGACAGAGCAGAGTGTGGGTGCGCACTTAGATTTCTGGTGCACAGACAGAGAGCAGTGTGCGGGTATGCACGTGGATTCATTGTTTACTTACCGAAAGCTGACCAGGCAGCAGCTGAGGAATGTCTCGCAATGTCCCAGGACTTGTGGGAGACATGATGGATATGAAGGGCCGGTCCATTTTCTGGGACTCGAAGGAACTTGAACCTGCTCAAAATGGAAAGAACAGGAATGCTTTCGTCAAAGCGCCAACATGAGCCGTTATATGTGTAACCCTGTGTGCGGGGAATTCATCATGTATACATGGAAGGGAGCTTCCTACCTCATGCATAAGACAAAATATCGGTGTATAAATGCATTAAACATTAAAGATTGCATTTAATGTCATGTGCTTGAATGCACGTCGCATTTTCAGCTCGCAAAATAAAAAAATAAATAAAAAAAAGCAGCCCGATGAGATCAGGCCTGTGCAAACGCTGGCATGGGGGAGGACTCCGGCAAGGCCTACAGGAACAGCAGGCCTAATCGCTACGAGCAATAATAGGCTGTTATCCGCTACCATGAGACAACAATGTCAGAGAAACAAGTCTTCCTACAGACCTCTCAACGTCCCTGTCAACGCCAGCGGTGCAGTACCCAATGGTACTCCGCTTCTCTCGAAAAGGCTCCCCCTCGTATCAGAATATTTTGATCAAAATTTGAAGAAATAATTTTGTGCGATTTTCATAGAGGCATAATTTAGAAGCAAATGGAGGCAAAAATTCATGCAAAGCTGTTAAAGGTAAAAAAAAATTATAATTAAAACTTACTAGATTCTAAGGGAGGATGTGATGTTTCTGGAATCCTTGGTATATCTCTAAACGATAAAAAAAAGCAATATTTACCACACAAACAGACACTCGAGACGCACATACACCAGGAGGAAGAGGGAGATGTTGTAGAACATTCCGTATTAAATGGCTTTAGTCACCCTCTTTCACTTTGCACGTCACACACTAGTCCCAGATAAACTCTTTCTCCTGTCGAATTTGAAAGAGAGATGACGAACGGGAGCAGCGGACGCCATCCAGCCTATACCGTATCGCCAAGGCAGCACAGGGCTTCCGGCGCAGCCCAAGTCCAAGGAGAAACACCAGGGAAGGTTCCAAGGGGGAAGCGGGAAC
>JAODKE010000117.1:1548163-1559238 GCA_026779605.1 Mormyrus hasselquistii
TAGATAGATAGATAGATAGATAGATAGAGCAGCAGCACTTGGTGTGTTAATGGACTAACCTGGGGTATGATAACTAGAATAACTATGCGGGCGAGAGCACGTACTTCTCCCTGGGGGGCTCGCTCCGGGACCGGGAAGTGGGAGCCCCGGTCTGGCCGGCATCGGGGCCCTTGGTGCGGTCAGCCGTAGCAGGCGGCAGGGCATCCTGGCCAGGCCCGGGGCCCGAGTTCAGCGGGGCCTGCGACCTGGAGCGCACCTTCTTGTCAAACATGGCCGGGTCGCTGTGGGCGGCGCCCAACGCGTTGGGCTTGGCCCCCTGCCCCGAGAACCACTCCCCCGACTTGGTGAGGATCTCCTGCTGCTTGCGGCACAGGTTGCACACCCACATGACCTGTGGCGAGGAATCGGAAAGGAGGAGACGGGAGGACACACAGACGGAGTGGAGAATCAGGTGACCGCGACTATGCCTGTCTGGAGGCACATTTAATTCATGAAGAAAGATCCGAAATGTACACAGGCATATTCTTTGGGCAGCCCTGTTCTGAAAAGAGGGAACAAAATATCCACACTTGAGAAACTTCTATCAGAAAACATTGCCCCAGATGTGGAGTGTTGCTATTTTGGTACAGGCTTAGAATCAGCACACTACTCCATGCTAGTATACAAACAGCACATTTCGTCATTTATAAAAATACCCTTCGGACGTTCGGTCCACCAATCACTTGGCAAAAGACTGTGGATGCTGTAACCTAGATACCCCGGAATGTTCGAGGGAGATTGGGAACATCTCAGCCAACATTCTGGCCAGAAGCTGGGATGCAGACATCCTCTCACATTCCCATGCTACCAGATGCAGGAATATCCTAGACCGGGGGTGTCAAACTGGAGTCCTGTATAGCTTAGTTCTTTCCCTGTTCCACCATAAATGATTCAGCTCAAGAGCAATGTGGTAATTAACACAAGGAGTTGAATCAGGTGTGTTAAATGAGGGGAAACCCAAAAATGTGCAGGGCCCTGGCCCCCCAGGACTGCAGTTTGACACCCCTGTCCTAGACTAAATGTGTTGTTTTGTTATCTTGATGGCTGAGGAATATGACCTCATGTAGCATTGATGTATTCAAGATGGAGCAGTGTACAGTGAACATCTGGGGGATGCCGGTCTCTAACAAGCAGTGAGGAAAGCTATATGCTGGTCAAATGATCCGTTTCGAAAGCCATGTTTCAAGATAGCTGTCAGCATGGCAACTGATATCAGGGCCTGGAAAACAAGATAGAGTAAAATATAACAGCAAGGGGCATGACAAATGCTGGATGAGGCACCAAGTAATCACTTGGTGTAGTTGTAGGTAAGGATGAGGTAGGTCGCTGGTTCAAATCCCCTGATGTTCTAGCTAATTCGTCAGAGGATATGAAAGATTAATCACTCTGTGAAATACCTACCTCTGCATATCTGTAAAGTGTAACTTTATTCAGTGTTATTTGGCTATTAATTCCTCAACACATCCTTTCATAAATGGCTATATGCTGCATATAAACCTAGTAATCATGCAGTTCTACCTACGCAGCCTTGGGAATGGAACCAACAATCTTCTGGCGTCAAGCACAGGGGAATGAGTTTTGAACAACATCTCCTGTTGTTTCGGGCTGCCATGCAGCCTCAGAAAGTGGCAAGTCGCCTTTCTGGGGCTGGCGATGTCGACATGACTATTTGCAGCCCTACAGTCTCCCAGCCCCTTAAAAGCCCTTAACTAACACTCATGTCTGCGTGTGTGTGTGTGTTTGCGTCCCGCTCAGAAGGCACCCACAGCCGGAGAGCTGTGAGGCCAAACAATTGATCTCAGCAGCAGCCTTCTGGTGCCCTTGCGGTGCCAGGAAATCTTTTAAAGGCGTCATTTTGAAGTACGGGGGTTTACTCAAGCTGTGTGCAGCTCCCAGGCTAGCAGAAGTCGAAAACATTTAAAGTGGCATGTGTATAAGATGTATTACATCTTACTGTCTAAACCGAATACACTTATAGCTGCTATGAGGTCATGCAGAGCCACCCCCCGGGACCGAGCCCTCCCCAAAGTCACACTGGACCCAGATGCTGACGGGAGAGAGGGCAGGAAGTGTAAACAAGATTCCTCTCGGTCAAAGACGCAACATTGTGCAGTGCATGTCTTTGTACTCTGTGGAGTACAAAAGGATAGGCAGGACCCCAGGAGCAAGGGGGGGGGGGACTTGCTTAGGGATCCAATTGTGATATCACTCTAGTGACCCAGGGATTCAAAACAGCAACCTTCCGGATACAAATACAGCATCATCATAACCTGCTGAGCCACACAATGCCACCAAGCTGATACTGGAGCACTGAACCAAAGGCAGATACACCCAGCGCAGCGCACCCTGAACTGAGGTACTGCGTGGCCCATAACAGCCGCAAGATTTCACTCGGTGTCCCCAAACTCAGTCATGGAGCCGAAAAGGAGCTGCCCCGAAATTTATGAAGATATCCAAAGCCCCTTATTCCCAGGTAGCATATTTACAGGGAATGGATTTGCCCACGGATCTGAAGCCAGAGTTCTTAAATCCAATTTGCCTTCTCCAAACTGAGACCAGATAAATAAACAAACAAGTCCGTGGGGAAGGGTTCTGACTCAGCACTGGCTCTCGTGCACAGCTGTGCCTCTGAGGAGGCGTGACCAGGGTCGGGAGAGGAGGCTGCTTCGTCGCATCCTGACCGCGGACGCCGAGGGCCGAACACAGCTCATCTCGAGTAAATCAGCTGCAGCGTGCCCAGCTGTCAGGCACCTGCGGCGGCCCTCCCGGTAAGGGATGGGGTCCTTGGCCGTCGTTCCATACACCAGCCCAGCATTGGAAATGTCCTGGGAGGAGAGGCTTCTGCTCAAGTTCTCCAGAAGGAAAAACTTCTCTAATTAACAGAGATCGGCTCAATTTCTAAAGGCTCACCTCAAGCGGAAGGAGGGAAGCATTAATTTATTAAAGTGACACTCACAGTCGGAGCGACGGGATGGGGGGGGGAGGAATTAAATTCGTGGGACGGCGATCCTGAATGCTGAGTAGAAAAGCCTGCTTGGGAGGAAAGTGCCCAGATACATCCGGCGAAGGGTGAGATCGTTCTGCCTGTTTTAGTGGGTAGCTCAGCATATTAACCTGAAAAACTCATTTCGAATGGCGTGTGTGGAGATACTCATAGCAGAGGTGAAGCGGGAGGAGCTGGGTACAGAATTAGGGCAGTGAAAGCACCACGTACTCCTCCTGGCCAGAGCGAAGTCGCGCTGGACAGTTCCGGAATTTCGGAATGCGGCGACATTGGTGATTGGTCGCCTAGAAGCCAGGGACACACGCTGCCGTTTCGCTGCGGATCAAATCGCTGTACTGCAGTCAGGGGATCATAAACTCCCCACAATATCACTCTGTCGGTCCTCTGACCCGACATGGTGTCGTTTTTTTCGGTACGTATAACGAAGCCACTTCGAAGAAGGCGGGACTTTTGGTGTATAGGTGGGCGGGGCCTGTGTGCGTGGTGGTGTTTCTCCATGTTGTCATTTAGGTGCTAGTGGTGGGATCCTATGGTGTTAATGGATGGGGTGGGGGGGACATCGTGGGACTATGCTGATGCTACACAGGCTTGGAGCGAGAGCAAAACGGATCTGTTTTATCTCTGTGAAAAGAAGGAGTCTCTATATGCCTGCATACTGCGGAGTTACTGAACTCACGCTGTAGGCCTGCCTGCTGCTGTAGGCCTGCCTGCTGATTGCGACAGTAAAGTACTATGAAGCAGTGCACGCCGTATTGAGTCAGTGCAGCGCATAGCGGCGGCTGCCATAGCCAGCTGGCCTCTCAGGAGCTGTGCAGGATGCTGGGTGTTATGATGATCAGTCCGGGTTTAGCCCAGATTCACCGTGAAATCTGCACAGGGATCAGCTGTGCGCCGTGGCCTCAGCAAAGCACGCCGAACTGAAGGACCAGTATTGAGTCCCATACTGAAGGGAATATCAGTGGAGAGCACAACGTCCCCTGCAGGCAGGGAGGCCCATTGCGGCCTGGAGCAGGGTACAAGCCACGCCCCTGGCCTTCTTCCCAAAGCATGGCTGCCGTGGCTGACAGTCCCAGGTGCGCCGATCCGCTTGGGATCCAGCGCTCCGGATACCGGTCATTCATCAATGGGGTTTTTTAAACCACTCTTTATTCATTTATGCTAATCCGCTCCATCTGCCGTCAAGGGGAGTGGATCTGTAACCAGGGAGGCATGAAACGCTGTCGTTTAGCATAAATATCGTGGACAACAGCGTGGATGGCACAGGTGAAACGAGCTGCGGGGGTGGGGGGGGGGGGGGGGTGCAGGCCAGGCCTCCGCCCATAAGTCCCAGGACTATTAATCCTGGTCAAGATGGAGAGAGAGTCGCGATGGGGACCAAGCGCCATTCCCTCTAACGAGGCTCATGATCTCCACCCCTCCTCTCCCGCTGAGCCGTCCCCCCACCCCACCATATTTATAAGGACCCCTCATATTTCAGGCCGAAATAGTAGTATTTCAATAGTGGGACTCGACATCAATAATATTGGGAATTTACGGCAGGTGCCTGCTGATGTTACAAAACTCAGACCCCCCTCCCTCCCCCCCAAAAAAATGGGGTGTAGGCTTCTCTGTGCCATGGCGTCTGCAGATCAATGCCGTGATGGCTCCCTTTTCCAAACAAATGAGTTTCCTCCGAACTAAGTGGGTCAATACCTTAGCCGACCGCAGTGTGTGCATGCTGGCCTGGCACCCAACACGTTTCTCTAGTGGGGGACTGGCTGCTGGAGGTCTTACCCAGAAAAGACATGTTTAGACGGACAGCTACTTCACACAGAATAGTTTTTTTCCGCTCTCTCTCTCCCTCTCTCTCATGCTCCTCAACCAGCTGCACTCTTGGACTTGGCCACCAGATGGCACTGCTACATGTCTGGTAGTGGAGGAAAGTGATTTACTGTCTGATTTTTCTCCATTAATTGAACTTGGCTGGACAAACGGCTACAGGGCTGTCTTCTGTGCTCATCCTCATTCTGGATAAAATACTCCAAAAAATATCTTCTGAAGTATTACCCACGGTACTGAAAGGCTCCCCATTCTCACCATGGGCTGACCGTCATCCTTCCGGAGCCCGACACGGTGCGGGCAGTGAGTCCACGCCAGGTCTGACACTACAGGCTGTTAGTGGGACGTCGGCCCGCAGGCTGGGGTCATTTCCAGGGGAATTCCACTGAGAGCTGAGACGATGCTCGTTTAGTGAAGACCTGCACGCCGATCTGTCACGTTTAACTGGCACGAGATAGTCGTTTAAGGAAATTTCGGGAAATTGAATCGACTTGGCGGCACGGGGAAAAGCAGACATGAAGATGAGTCCCTGAAGCAAGCTGTCATTCAGCGCGGGTTAGGGAGCGTCTGTACAGGTCCCCAGGGTGGGGTAAAGGTGGGGGTGGGGGTGGGGGGGGGGGTCATGTATTCATTACACTCTGAACCCAGACAATGACACCCTGCTAGGATTTTAAAGATACCCTTCCTGCATTGTGGTGTTTAGGTTCTCCTTCCTGCAGCTGTTGTGAAAATGCATGGTGGAGATAAAAAGAATGGGAGAAGATACACCGGGTGTGAGGCCATACCAACGGGAGACAGGTGATTAAGCACCTCAAGTTTTCAGTGGAATTCCCCTTTTAGGTTAGAAGAACATGCACATAAGATCCCCCATCCTCTCTGAGAGCAGGACGATTCTCGGTTGATATCAAGGTGCCCTGTGACCGTTTGGAACATATCACGGCAGCTCCGGTGAAGCCATGGGTCTGTCGGGGTGGGGTGCGGGGGGCTGGGTGGGACGGGGGGCTCCTTTATTAAGAAACGATCCAAGGCCACATTTTCTGAGAACATCTCTGCTCCATTCTCAATCGCTATACAGTAATGTACTTTTTTAAAACTGTGGACCTCCAAAGCCGACAATCTTGACCTGACTTTTAAGTAATTTATCATCACTTATGTGTCTTTCCAGCTCTGCATGTTATCAGAGCTTCAACAGTTCTAACAATAACTGGCATGCTGCTCTCGGCTGCGCAGGTCACCTGACCGCTGGGGAAAATCACATCCTGCGATAAGCGAGGTGCGTCGCTTCGGCACTGGTGTCACCCGCTGATGTCAGCGATGCATTAGCTGAGTTTGTGTGTCACCCGGCACTGACAGGTGGGAAAAACACGGCCGATGCAACCGGGCTGAGATTAACAGTGGTCCAGTCCTGATTTCTCCCAAAAATAGCTGATGGGTGAAGACTGCTGCAAGTCGTCTTTTCCCCGTGTCACATGCGCTCCGTGTTTATCCCAGAAGGGCCCTGACCCGGAGAGTTCCGCACACCCTCAGTCACATCGGCCCACTGGACCTGCCTGTCGCCTTCTCATCCATCTGCTTCATAGAACAAACCAGCGAAAAAAGGCCGAAGGAAAGAAAAATACAAATGTCAGCACAATACTTTCTTGGACGATGGTTGCTTGGCAACCTAAAATGAGGTGGGTTATGGCAGGGCCTGGAGAGACAGCCCGCGATGAATGCTGCCCCCTCCCCACCCCTGCCAGGAAAAGAGCGCGAAATGGGGGTTATTAGGGGCTGCAATGATGGTCCCTGCACACCACCCCAGTTCCAGCTCTGTCCTCCTCCTGCCTTCTTTAACCCCATCATCAGATGTTATTCTTGACATTCCTATGTTCTTTCTTCGTACGGCGAATCGTCATCAAGTCACCCATGTTCCACCAATCAGAACTGGCAAAAAATTTGAAGAGGAGGAGTCTGGGCCTCATTTGAGTCACACACTTTTCTGACTCCAACAAGGTGCTCGATTACATCATACAGCAGCAGACACCTCAGAGCTCATTCCTCTACTGTCCCCCGGGCATAGTTGTGGGGGGTCCTGTCCAGTTTCTGGGCAAATGTATAAGTCAGAGGAGCTGTAACTGACTTGCCTCATGTCAATCACAGATTGATGTACATCCAGAGCTGTATCACATCATCCTTTTACCCTTTGAATGTCCAAGAAAGAAGGGACATATATAGCAGTCAATGACCCCAGCCGAAAACTGATTGGCCCCCGGAGTGCCCCCTCCTCTATCAGTCACTGATTTAGGACATATCATTGGCTGCGGCTGGTGAGGAGGGCTTCCCTCTCTCAGCCTGAGCTGTCACTCTGGTTCCCTCCGGAGAGAGACTCATTTTCACATCAAATCAAGGCTGTATGAGAGGATTTAAAAGACATTAAGCTTATGATTTGACATGGATTTCTACATTTAGAGGAGATTAGAAGGTTAATGCAATAATCAATATACAACAATAACGGTGCCCTAATAAACCACTACAGCAGTGGGCCCAGTAGGGTTTGGCTTCGGATAGTGCTGCCGTCGACGGTTTTCGAAGCATCGCCTGTAAAAATGCCTGTAAGAACAGTTGTTTCCGGTTGATTTTGTCTTCGAGGCCCAGTGGCGTATTCACGAGGGTCATTGGGTCGTTACTGTAATCAGGATTGAAGACACCATGTACTGGCGTTACTCATGATTTTAAATGATTTACAGGGTGTGTGTCTGTGCTCTGGGGCTGTATTTGGTGCTTCAGTGGGCTTGTGTACAATAATAAGAATCTATCATCCCTAAATACAAAAGACATGTTAAATAAGGGCCCTAATAATCACCCTGTCACAGAGTGAGCCTGACGGGATTTCGGCGGCTGTGCGTGACTCTGCGTACTGTATTATGCCATCTTACGCGTGTGTGTGCATGTGTGTGTGTTGTGTTTCATCCTCCATTATGCGTGTGCACGTGCTTGTGCACAACACTTGGAATCTATCATCGCTCAAAACAAAAGATGCAGTAAACGTGGGCCCTTACAATTATCCTGTCAGTCTGAGAGCCGGACGGCATTTTGTGACTTTGTATGCTCGTAAGTACATATGTGTATGTATGCAGTCTGACGGATGGCCAGCGGGGCACATGATCAAGCGTGGTGCCCGTGAACCGCGGGGCACGACCTCAGTTCCGACATCTCAGTGGTGATGTCACTCTGTTGGAGGACAGCCAGATCCGCGGATTCATTTTAATCTGGACAAAACTTGTCGGCTGCTGTGATTAGCTCTGTCTAGGGCTGCCCTCTCCATCTCCGTGCCAGTCGCATCGCTCTGCTATCAGAGGGGGTGTCCATTTCCTCCAAACCTCTTTGACTACTGACTCTCTTCATTTCTTGTTGGTCTTACCCCTTTCAGGATGTGATTCAGCAGGCTAGGCCGCTGTGCTTGTGATCGGAAGGTTGCTGCTTTGAATCCCAACCTTGCCAGAACAGTTATATGTCCGGTGAGCGAGGCCCTTAACCCTGGGGGGGGGGGCGTCTCAATAACGAAAAGCAAGATGGGATATGTACAGGTACAAAGAAGCGTTCCAGTGTTCCTCTACTTTGCCAAATAAATCATCGTCCTTTACTTGGGGGTCTTTTTCATCACACGGTTTGTGGGACGTTACCCAACACGCGACTCCCATCTGCTTGCTAAGCACACGAGCGATGCTGTGGCCAGCGGTCGTGCCACTGAGCGAGATCACGGCTGTACAGGGCGTATTAGGTCCTGTGGATCCTGTTTCCCGGTAACGGAGGCTAATAGCGACAGTCGTCATGACGCCCCCCACCCCCCCTTCCCTGCGGTCACCATCCCCATTAACGTGGTCAGCTCTGCCGGTGCGGGTCGGGAAGGACGACAGCCCCGCACGCTTGTCGAGGGGGTTTCCAGTGCCCCCCCCCGATTGTAATTTACTCTGGAGACTGAATCTCATAATTACACCTCCACTAACAGCAGAATCAGGCACTGCAACAGCCACCCAAAGCCATCTGTGGGGGAGTTGGGGGGCAGATGAGGCTTGTAAATATATGTTTTTTGTGGGAGCAAGGATGACTATCGCATCTGTCTCTGCGTACGATAGGTCCAGGGTGTCCAAATGTGCTCTCTGGAGAGTATTCTGCCCCTGTATTGTAAATCCACCCCCTCCCACTCTATTGTAAATTGCTACGAATTTGGGCTGGTGTGCTTCATTAGCTTTAACAATTTTGAGTTGTGTGATAAAAACCCAGGATTATTTAGCACGGTGGGGGGCAATTCGGAAGGCGTGTGCGATGATGTTCAGCCTGTTTATGTGTACTCCCAAACAGCCTGCCCCGTCCCCCCCGCCCCCCACGCTGTGCAAGCTCACAGCCGCATTGTCACCAGGGTGCTCGGTAAAGAGGACGCACCTGAACATCCAGCTGATACCCAAACCCAGTCGGATAGACAGAGGTTCAGATCCGGGGCTCTGGGCAGGCGATGTAGGGGCTGTGCTCCGTGCTGGCCTTTAAATGTGGCTCTCGTGACGGGATTCATTTGAGCTGTGAAATGTCTGCTGTGTGCATCGACGCTCTGAAGGTTCCACGTGGCCCAATCGAGGGACCCTCAGCTCGTTGGTGAAGTGGAGATGGAAGCAGGACAGGAAGCAGCGTGCCCACTTCATAACCACAGTGACCCTCGCTGGGCGAGGCAGGGTTGCCAGTGCAGATGCTCCGCCTTAGACGCTTCTGGGAGTGGGAACGCTCCTAAGATTCTGGCATATTGTGGCAATACCAGGCGGAGTGTGAGATGTGCAGAATATCACTGTACGGATTCCTCATCCCGCTCCAGGGATTCAGGACAGATTATTTGCTGTTCCTGGAAGGGGAGGCCAGATGGAAGATGCGATACACTGAATCGCCAACACGGATGTAGCTGTGTGGAGTGCAATACTATGTTGGGGGGGGGGGGGGTCAGCCTGGACTCAGGAGGGTGTAAGTGAAGGTACAGCAGAAACCCAAGGGCATGGCTCTCTCTCGACACCACACCCCTCCCCACCCCTCGCCCTTGAACACAGCTGTCGGAAACGGAGTTTCCCAGTAGACCACCGAGCCAGAGCAGATGGCGAAAAAACACACCTGTTTTCCATAATGTTCACAGCTAACTCATAGTAGAAGAGTGCAGCTCCTTGGATGCAGTATCTGCAGCTAATATGGCTTCCGCCTTTTATCAATACGCTGTAAAGTATATATGGAGGTGTTAGACTTTTTCTGGGGTGGTCGCTGAGTGATGAGGGCATCAAAAGAAGGACTTTTTGGTGCGGGAGTTGGATTTGACACAGAAGCGTCGCGAGCCTGAAGCCATGAATGAATCCCAAGGAGCCCAGAATGATTTGTTTACCTCAGATGTTCTAATGACAGTTTGAGAATTCCATACATCACAACAGTCCTAGTCCAGGGCTACGTCTATCCAAACTTTCACAGCACTACGATAATCGCAACTTCAGAGATCCAGAATCCAGAGATGAACCTCCGATGTCTAAAGAGCCAGGCCAGCCCACTACTGTAACACCTAGAGAAGGAGGAAAACAGGAAACGCCGTTGGCACAAGGAGAACAAACGAAAATGAAACGGGCATCTTGTTTGTGGAAACGTGGGGAGATGCTGCATGACACTGGAGTGTGGGCACCTCCAAACCCCCAACCCAGACGAACTCTGGGCTCAGTGAAAAAGCAGAACTCCATCTCCACATGACTGGTAATGGAAGTGAAGTGAATGAATGTGCCCCCTCCCTGGGTGTTCACACCCCTCGCTGTCCTACAAGAGAATGCGTAATATATTGCCAAGGTCAGCAATATATAATATCAGATTTCTGGGTAATATGTTCTTCCTCCTTTATGTATTTCTAAATTATAGCACAGAAGAGTATTAATGTCTTTCAGAAGATGTATTTTGGAGAAAATATGGAATGGAATTTTCCGGCGGCGTTCCTGTGGCGAACCGTACATTTTTAAAGATTATTTTTACAGATAATGACGGTGCAGAACGCCATCCTGCGGGACACAATTCCGATGTGCTTCAGAGCAATTCCGCTTTGAATAATGCACGATTTGAAAAAATGAAACTTTGGACAGAGGTAATTTCAATCGAAATCTGCCGCAGTGCGGAGCTGCTCTGGGTAGGGGGGGCGGGGGGGGAGTTGGGTAGCAGTGGGGGGGGGGGG
>JAODKE010000117.1:1586817-1601564 GCA_026779605.1 Mormyrus hasselquistii
AAACTACAATTTGGAATGCTTTAGTAGCATTCTTCCTACTTTCCATCAGCCTGCTGTTTCAGCCTAACGCCCCCAATAAGAGTTGCCAACCTGAGGCTAGGGCTACCGTTAGAACAACCATGGCACTTACACCCACCCAACCGTCCGTTCCTCCCACCCCCCGCCCCATCCCTGTGACAGTGACACCCTGGTTCACGAGGCACAGAGCAACTCCCCTGGACGTCCTCCGCTGCTCGCGCCAGCTCCTCCTTCACAGACTGGGGTAGCCCTGCAATTAAATCTGCAACCTTTCCCCTGAGGTGCAAAGAGAAGCCACCAAACCTCCAAGGCCTTCCAAATGCCCTCAACCAGACACTCAGCTCGCTGTACTTTGTCTCAAAAGCTCTGCTAGGGATGATTGTAGGATTTTTTTTCAGGTGAGAGGCATGATAGGGGCCATTGGTGAGGGACAGGGTAGGGGGCGCTCTGGGGTCCAATCAGCTTTCAGCTAGGGGGCGCTCCGGGGTCCAATCAGCTTTAAGCTAGGGGCAGTGCCCTTGGAGTCCCACCTCTGTATAAGCCCCTGCCGTTATGCTAGGAAATCAAACACAGACAAAAGCCACGGAACTCTGCCAATTAGCACATGGGTGCCTACAAAATACGCAAAGGCAGGATTCATATTGGGATCGTGTGGCTCTCAGCACAGAGCCAGGAATGTAGAATTAGAAGGTAACCAACCCAGCCCTGGTTGTCACTAATGTTGTAGGGATGAGGTATAGCAGAACATCACCAGCTTTCTACCAGACATGAGCAGATAACCTAAAGTAACATCTGCTCATAATTATATATGCGACATGATGTTTGATAGGGGAGTCTACCTGCAAACCAGGAGTTCCTCTCATTTTTGTCTCAGATAGTATATTAGAGCAGTGTTTCCCAATCCAGTCCTTGGGGATCAACAGTCGGCCCATGTTTTTGCTCCCTCCCAGCTCCCAGTAAAGACAGAACCTTTTGCAGAAGCCAAGTGAAGGGAGGAGAAGCACCTCTGTGCTTTGGGGCCGGGCAAGGAGAGAGGGGCCGCGGCCAGGCTGGCTGGGGCCTGGACCGCTCAGCTGCCTGTTCAGGTAATCATTAACCCCACTCCCAGGACCTGGGCCAGGTAATAGCTCTGGAGAACTGCCTATGGTCTTAAGGGGAGGAGATGAAAAGGAAGCGAGATGACTTATCAGGTCCAGCCTCCCAGCACCCAGAAGCAGCTGCTTGGTCTTCCCAGCCACTCAGAGGACAGAGGGGGGACTTCTTTGAAGACGCCCCCATCCCCGATCAGTGTCTCAAACTTCCCATTTATACATCCGGACCTGTCCGCTCTGCTCCCCAGCAATCGGAAGGTGATAGGCGTCTTCACAGATGCCAGAAGAAACCCCTCAACGTATGCTGACAGCCGGAATGGACAACCCTCCCCCGGATGCCGGCCCGTCCGCTGGCAGCAGCTCAGAACCCGCCAACGCTCTGCGCTGAGCGCCCGTGTGAGGCCAGCTCACCAGACACCCAGGACGCCGGCATGAGGGCGTCATCCCCGAGTATGCAGCGAATGCAGCCATAGCCACAGATCAGGCAAAAGAGCCAAGGGCTGAATAAATGCAACAAAAAAACAAACAAACATCGCCTCGTATTCAATACGTGAATGTCGGAATGTTTAAGCTACTTGCAGACAACTGAGGAAAGACTTTCATACTGACTGGCCGGTCACGAACAGTCCGGAGTCAAATTTAACCTTGACCACACCACGGACGCCACCTGCCCGTGCCACGCGGATATCAGGGCAGTCGCGGTTTGCTACACTTCTGAGGGCCGTGATGAGTAACACTCAACCACATCCCACCTCCTGCCCTCAGAAGAATGGGTGCCAGCAGTGTGGCAGCAGGAAATTGCATAAATTCCATTTTACCCTCTCATAGTATTAAATATTGAAGTCTACGTTCTGTTGTGAGCAAGAAGCACAATGCTTTAAAATCACCTTCCTTCCTTTCTTAATAAAGCCGATTAACAATCCGAGAGGCATTATAAATATTCCTTACACGGACGTACAATCGCATCCAGCATATAACGCGTATTTAACGTGATACGAGCATCGTTCTTATTAATCATTTGCGACGTGTACGTGTAGAGCTAATATTTACAGAACAATATGTTCGAGTTGACATCCTGTTGCTCAGCCATGGGAGTAATACGGCATTTCCTGCTGGTGACGCTATTGCACGTCGAGCTAAATAAGATGGGAAGTTTTACCTATACAAAGGTATGACTGGCAAGAAAATTAATTCGGCGAATTTTTAATTGAATTTCTTGATTAACATTTAACGGTTAAACCCGTTTAAAATATTGATTAGATGGTGAACCGTAGTAGGCCTACTCCTACATCCCTGTCTGAAATACAACGCAAAACACATCGGATCTGTATAAATGTTAGTCTATCATATGCTTTACCACCTGAACGGTGTGCTTTGGCTAACAGCGGAATAAATGCGTTTTGTTCTGCTGTATTTATTGTGAAACGTATGCCAGGAGTTTAAATGCAGTTTTACATTCGGTCACGATGCCAAGTCAAACGATTTTCCGCTTCTGATGAGAAGACACCAGACTGTAAGTGTGTATAACACGACGATGGGGACAACGGCCACTGACACGAACCGATAACAAAAAAAAGCTTTCGAAACGATCCCAAATCAAATCATCCTTTGAAAAATGAAACGGGTGGGTATTGTCTAAATGACATTTTAAGCGCTCTTTTCCACATGTCTAACCGGTGAAGTGCTGGCCTAGGGCGGACTGAAACGATCAGCCACACCCCGCTCCTTGATGGAGGAAAACGGCATCCACTTCGGGGCATTTGATTACAAAAATGCTCTATATCCGTGCAGCAGAACAAAGCGATTTGGGACGCAGTGCCCTAAACAAAGCCGCCCCTTTTATTTTGAAACGCTATTTATGGGGATTTTCCCTACATTGATAGACCTGCTGCTTCGGGGAGCGGTGCTGAGACGTAATGAGAGAGGACGCAACGATCATCATGCTCCGTGTTAGATACGGGGGGGATGAAGAGGTGTAGCGAAATCTAACCATTAGTGTAATCGAGGGGGACAAATGCATCGATTGTTATTGATTGTTTGCTGATGTTTTGTTGTTGTTGTTGTTGTTTTTGGTCATTCCCCCTTCCCTGTCACACCCCTTCTTTTCAGTTATACCCATGAAGTTACACCTGTAACTGTATCCGAGTGTCTTCATTTCAGGCAATAGCTCGCTCCTTCTCAACCAAGCGGAGCCTTTACCTTTCTCCGTGAAACGTATGTCGGGGCTGGATTTAAAGTGCACGCATGTGTCGCTTTACCCCTGTTTGGCGATGCATTTAACAATCGAGGGAATCCTTTCAGGGGTCACCACGGGGCTTCTCCGATCGTGCAAATCACGGGGCTGACCCGACTTGTGTGTCCGTATTCATTTAACTGAATCATTACGGAAATCATAAAGCCTGGGAAGTTACCGGCTCACCCTATGCACCGTGCGTCTGAGCAGACCTCCGTTACAGTAAAGGGTGTGTTGTAATCGGCACAGAGGAAATCAGGTGAAATTGTTAACAAATTGGAGAAATGGCTCAGATGATGGCGGATGGGAACTAACCTGCCTTTTGGACAGAGACACAACAGTTTTTTGAATGGCAGTGTAACGTTCTGCGAAAGGAAATGACTTCCCCTTACTTTAACATGGCTTCTTCTTTTTCCTCTTCCTCCTTCTGTCGAACCATCACTGCCATTATTATTTTCCTTTCCTCCTCCGTGAGGTGACTGAGGTCCGGAAGATCGGGCATGTTCATCGGCGCGGTGGGTGGGCGAGGGCCGCCTTGGGGCCCCACAGAGGCGGACATTTTTTACCCCTCCTTGGCGTGTCGTTTTCGTGACCAAAAGCCGAGCGACGAAAGGCACTCCTCACGACATAGTCCACGGGCAGAGCCGCAGCTCTCTGGTATAGTGCAAGCCTTTCATGGTTGCGGGCACCCACGGCTGTGCTTTGGTTTCTATTCGGCTTTTCTCTCTTCTCTCTCTCACCCCCCCACCCCCCGCCTGTCCGCCTCTCCCCTCCACCTCAAGTTACTGGCAGCGCATCTCAGCGCCAGGAGATGATATATAGGCTTGAGGGAGCCCTGATCGGGGTGGCTGATCGGCGCTGTCCCTTTCTCCGTGTTCGGGCTCGGTCGCTGGCTGATGCTTAAGGCGGAGACCGTGCAGTTCTCCTTCCGCGCTGCTGATGCTGCTGATGATGATGCTGCCTGCTGCCTGGGAGACGGAACAGTCAATGGGACCGCAGCCCCTCAAGCGCGTACCTTCCCCCAAACGGAGGCGCGCTTACTCATTTGAGAATGGGGTCTCACCGTATGTGATCGCAGTGTCTCTCCCTTCCCTTATTTCAGCTGGCTGGTAGCGCGCCTCCCCTCTATACACGCCGCGCACACCTCTCCCTCCGGGCTCGTGCACGGGGGCACAGACGCTGATGAAAGTACGAGCCCATCTCTCTCGTACGCGCGTCCCCGTCTGTCAATTCGCCGCTTTCCCCATTCATTGAAGACGCTCGCCAGGCGCCGCCGTGATGGACGGCTTCAGATTTCGCTTTATAGGCGTTTTATAATAATGACCCTGGCGACGTTCGGCGCGATGTTCGCTGCCGAGGTTTGCCAGCGGTCACTCCGAATTTACAGGATTTGATCCGTCACTTGTTGATAAACCGAGTACAGTGAATATTTCTCCCATTCTCTCTTCCAGTACCCCCGTGAATACCGTGGGTGTTTCAAAGAGAAACAGGCATATGCTTAAATTAACAAACAGAAGGCTACAGAGGGCGGAACGGTGTCTCTGCGGGAAGGACTGCCGTTGCTTTGCAAGTACCTTTAGGGTTGGGGGTTCAAATCCCACCTCCGCTCGTGTTGCGCTTGCATGATCTCTACGAGGCGCGTAGATTCCCTCCAGCAGTCCCAAGGTATGCAACCAGGCGAACTCGCAGCTTTAGGTTTCCCATGGTGTGTCTCCTGCGTTGGCTTGGCATGGCGGCCAGGGTGTACCACTCTACTAGCTGGGATACACTCCAGGTTCCCCTGTGTTTTTGTATTGGGTATGAAGTTGGCCGATGATTGTCTAATACAGAAGACCTGCATAGATACGGTCATTCCGCAAGGCAGAAAAAAGTTCATTTCAAATGCAGAAGGAAGATTTTTTTATATAGTCAAGCAATTGTTTTAAAAGTGAATGAACTAATCTTAGGCTATGATAAAAAAAATCTATGGATATAAGAAAACAATGCCTCGAGAAAAAAAAGTTAGCGTTTCTGGAAAGTACATTATGTTCAGTCAGATTCGTTTTCTAAGGGAGAAAACATTGTGCTCTATTTCTGCCAGAGCTGATACAACATTGTACCAATGACGACACCGGATACGACTGATCCAGGACCACGGACAGCGGTGTTTGGTTTATTCAGTGTGGCTGCTACAATGTTATATATTAACACAAACGCCAATCGTCTTTAATTAGATTGCAGAGACAAATTAGAGGTTTTCAATGCCAGATTAAAACATATAAAATGGAACTGTTGCTATATGTGACTTTAAAATAAAATAATAAAAAACTACAGCACACAGTGTTTTCAACGGCTGTCAAGCCAAAGATTGAAATGCAATTTGGATAATTTAATATTTAAAATATTACTTACTTTATTAAATATATAACACCTGCTTGGATGGCATGTGGTAGCAATAAAATTACAAAACGTTTTTATGGTTATGAACTGTACCCAAAGCATACACGCTTTTACAATTACAATTGTTTTAATTTGCCTATATATACTGTCTTTCATTACATTATGTCTCTCAGTACTATCCCTACCAACAGCTTTTGAATTGTAAATCAAAGGCTAAACGCGAAGGGCAAGTGCACTCTGTAAAGGCATTTACGCTGTGTCTTGTGCAACTTTACCATATATTTGTATCACACATTTTTATTATCGCTTGGTACCGCAAATATACCGGACCGTTATCTGACGTAATTGAAAGGTGTAACATACTGTCCAGCAGGGGGCGACACTAACAACATCAGGACCATTATGTCATCAAGAAACAATCGATTCATATTGCATTTACTTGGGAAACAGCGCGGGGCCGTGGAAGATCGGTAGTATAACACCTGTGACAATGTCTTTGTTCATTTTGGAAAATATCTGGTTCTTAGTGGTGGGTTTCGCACTGTAAATTAAACTCATTTTGATTATCAGTAATAATGTTTAATTCGGATACCGTAATACGTCTAATTTCTCGCCCACGAATCGCGGATGATACCCAGTAGTCAAAAATGAGTGTACTTTTCTAATCTGGCAACTACAAAGTCTTGATACCCACCCAGTTAAAGAGATCCAAATAAATCCCCTCTCTCCATCCAACATCCATATATCAGAATTTTCACATGCTCTTACCCTCTAGCTGCAAATGTGTTTTCAAAAATTTGTATTGATTTCTCCAGTTTCTTCATTCAAACGATTCATCATCTCCATCATCAGCCTTGCCTTGTCTCCCCGTGCCTCGTCACCATTATTAATACCGTCATTTATTTCCTGAGCAAATGCTTTATTTATTGTACAGGTTCATAAATTAATTTGAAATACAAGAATCATGGTTATTTATGCATTGTTGTGTTTTAAGGTGGTAGTGCCCTGCCTGTGAGTTTATAGCCCCTGTTCCTTAATCATTATGCCACCCAGAAGAAAAAACACAAACATATCAGACCTCAGCATCAAAGTCCAGTACAGGGTGGGCCAACCCATTGGCCGACAAAGGTGAGTGTAAGGGGGTGTGAATCAGCAAGCCAAGACTACTTTGTTTGGGGCGGGGGGGTCCCATTGGTAAAACCTGCCTTGGGCACCACATGGACCCATGGACGCAGCCCTGGTTTGGTATGTACATGAGACGGACTAAATTTCTAGAAATTGCACGCATGTGGTTGCCCATCTTTTTAAACCTGCCATCTCAGATCTGTGATTCCACCGGCTGGACTCAGTGTCTGCGGTTTGCTGGAGTCGATTGGATCAACGTGATCCATGTTGGTTTCCGTTTGCCTCGATCCCCCCCGCCTCGGCTTCCTTTCCCGGCCCGCTCCGCCTCCGCCCTCTCCCAGGCTCCGCAGCTTTAGTTACGTGCCATGTGGGGGTGGGGTCTAAGCCCTTTTCCTGCTTCCCTGGCCTCATCCCAGTCTAACTGCTGGGATTGACTGTGTAGGTGGTGCCGCTGTATGTGTTTGGTAGCTGTACCCGTTCTGCACGTGCGTCTCAGGACCTGTTTATTCATGATCCTGTATACACAAAATGGAAGGTACCGGAACCAGGGGAGACTGGCGGTTTTTTAATTGCCTCCTTTCTGATCTGACCCCACATTCCGCTAAAAGAGGAGATGATCATGTCTGCTTTTGTATCACTGCCTCATGCATATCTTCAACTTCTCTGTTGCCCTGGCAGCCAAGCCGTCGTCGCCTCTCTGACCTGGACTGTTCCAAGACAGCCCCCCACCAAGGGGGTGTCTTCCATGCTTTCCAGCTATGTCTCCAGATCCTAATTATGGTGCTCCAACCCCATCCCACCCGGGCCCTCCTGCCTAGATGCCTTGTTGCTGACATCATCACCGAATGCCCTTCGGGGTCCGTAACTCGTGGCGACAGAAAACCGGACTCCACATTCCCCAGTTCTCAGGATCATATTCATCAACATCACTAAAATATCAAGGGCACAGTGAAGCCTGATAAGAGCCGCTATCTAACGGACCGCACCGAGAGCTGCACCCTCAGACGTCCACCCCTCGCTGTGTTTTTTTTTTTTTTTTCCAAATAATACATACAAATAAGTAAAAAACAAAGACAAGTAATAGTACCAGTGTCGCACATAAATGGAACATACAACTCTAAACACTTCTGTATCCCCGATGGTGCCTCCGAGAAGGGAACTATATGTGGTCCACTTGGCCCATTTTTCCACAAAAACAGTTTGTTGAATCCTTACTTTGTTTGTGAGTCTTTCAAAGTCAAATATCTCCTCGACAGTGTCCTTCCAGTTTTCCACGGTAGGAGGGTCTTCTTTACACCATCTCCTGGTGGTTCACTTTTTAGCCGCTACTAGTAAAATTTTCACCAACTATATGTCATTGCCAGAAACCACCTCTCTTTTCAAATTTCCCAAATATAATGATTCAAAAGTCTTGGGCAAATTATATCCTAGTATTCTCCTCAACTGTGACCATACATCCTCCCAAAAACTTCCTCTCTGTGTCTTTGTAAACATTTCCCAAAACTATTGCTCAATACAGCATCTATAAGCAGGGCTCATCCACTCCTCCTGCCTTATATTTCCAGAACTGCTTATGACACTGAAATTAAATCTTACACACAACAAGATGTAAATTTAATAGCATAAGAAAAGGTCGGGCCGAGTTGACTACGCGGGTAATGAAATTTACTGGCAGATGTGCGACATTTACACCAAATTTGAGACTGAAACAAAGTAAAGTGTTTCAGAATAGGGTGCTTTTAAAATATAAATACGGTACTCAAAAGAGCAATGCGTCTTAAGATAAAATATCTATATATAGATTAATAATTTCATTTGTTAGCGTCGTGGTTTTTGGTCAGATTACTAATGATGTACTTAATTTGTCTTGCTTAGATCGTTAATATTGCACAACAACGGTGTAGCTAATGCTGTGTCGTTTTGGAGCGGCTTTATCCTTTTATTTGTGTTTACTACCCCATCTAATGGTGAAATATAGGAATAACCGGACTTTAAGATTTATTCTCTGTATTTCCCATCTAAACCAAATACATAAATGTGGTGCATTAAGGTTAGTAAGTAAAAATACATTTAAAAAAAAGTAGATGGACAGCCAGCTCCATACCCAAGAAATCTATTCGGTAAAACACACCGATTCTTCATTAAATGAAATCTAAGTATTAAAATACACTGACTGCACACAAATAACATCTAGGTAAAGAGGACCTCAGGTTATTAAAAATGAATATCATCGGCGCTGGACTGGGATCAAAAATATGTCCTGGATGATGGGGCTACCCACGGTAAAATTTTGCAGACCCATATATCCAACAGCATTCATTGAAGTGTGGCCCTCCCCTCAATGCCATGCCCCCTGTTCGAGCACCTGCGTCTCGGAAAAAATCTGTGCGCATCTTTGCCCATCAGGCTATCAGGAAAATGCCTGTTCCCGATGCCAAGCTGGTGTTCAGATGAGTTGAGCTACGTTGTCGAGTTAGGCTACCGTAACGCTAATTGATTGCCCTAACCCTAACCATAACCCCAGCTAACAAGCGACGTCGCAGTGAGGTTTTTGGACGTCCGATTTTGGTCCGCCCGGTAACGTTTCACTCACGACGTTAGGCGGACGTCCGATTTTAGTCTTTGAATCCTTGAAATAAATGTATTTAATCGTTTTCCAGACAGCTATCTTTTTACACAGAGCCACTATACACAATAGTTTATTTTTTTCACTACTAACAGTCTGGATCAGGAGTTGGTTATTGTAAAAGAAGTAATGCGGTGATATTTGTATAGCTTTATCTGCACCCTTCTGGGAGTGCGGCCATTGCAGTCGATCGGGTCTCGCACACTACGACAAGCAGTTGTCCTACTTGGCTGCAGACAGTTATATTCCACCCCTGCAGCCACAGGCAGATCTTGCTCCATGTCACATCAGCTGCAGACAGCCCAAGTCAAACGCATGATCTATACATAAATGACTTTGATTTGGAAATGTCCTACAAAAGACAAGAAAAAAAGACACTTGGTTGACCAAAGCTACATTTGTTCTTATTTATGCTAATACCCCTGTCTTGCAGTCGTTTTGACACCTGTCCCACAGTCTTCCGGTTCTGATTTTCATGTTATCAAAATGTCATCAAGGTAACATACAGTACAACCCCTGGTAAGCCTTGAAGTATTTGACCCACAATGTATTGGAATATTGCTGGAGAACTCGCTATTCCATAGGGTAATCTATTCATTTGATCCCTTTTTGCGTATTGATGGTCAAATACTTCTTAGATTCCTCATCTAGTTCTACCTGTTGATATGCCTAAGTGAGATTTAGCTTTGTAAAGCATTTACCACCAGCTAACTTGGCAAACAGATCCTGTGTTTTTGCCAGAAGCTATTTATCTACCACTAACCACGGATTTATGGTTACTTTGTGGGCACCACAAATTTTGACTTCTCCATTGTTTTCAAGTATACATACCGCTGTATTCTACTGGACTGCAAACTCCAATTTTCTTGCAACTCTGCTAACTGCTTGTCAATAGCTGAGCTTAATGCATAAGGCACTGATCTAGCCTTGCAAAACTTTGGAACTGCCTTTTCCATAGCTTTGTCTTCACTCCCGAAATTACTCCCCGATCTGCATTGAAGACTTGGGAGTATTTCTCATGCATCTCTGTAAGTGGATCTACCGGTAACTGATTCGCTCTGCACCAGTCTTAGTACAGGTGCTGAATCCAATTCCTCCCCATTAGTGCAGGTCCGGACCACTTCCCTTTGACACTGATAAGGTTAAATGTTCCGTCTGATCTCCACACTGCACCCTCGCTTGGAATTTACACATCAGTAAAATTGGCTCTGCTGAGTAAGTTTTAAGATGCACATCACAAGGCTGCAGTTTGCACTTTTAAAATCTCTGTCTTAGACCAGGGGTGTCAAACTCCAGTCCTGGGGGGCCGGAGCCCTGTGTAGTTTAGTTCTTTCCCTGTTCCACCATAAATGATTCAGCTCAAGAGCTGTCTGGTAATTAGCACAAGGAGTTCAATCAGGTGTGTTAAATGAGGGGGAACCAAAAATGTGCAGGGGTCTGGCCCCCCAGGACTGGAGTTGGGTACCCCTGTCTTAGCCCCTTTCAACGGTTCTCCATAAGCAGCATTTAACAGCTTAATTCTTAACTCCTTACTGCTAATTCCGTGAACCAGCTGATCTGTTAGCTGTTCTTCTAGCTTTTCACCAAACTCACACGTCGCTGCCAGTCCTTTCAACGTGGCAATATATTCTGCAAGAGACCCTCCACCTTGTTGCTTTCGTGCACGGAAGGTGTAACGTTCACTTAAAACATTTGGTACATTAAAGTCTCTCAGCGCTTTTAGAACGTCATCTAGTGAGCATCCAGACGGCTTTCTTGATGCTAGTAAGTTGATCGGTAGTGAGAACGTCTTTGCATCTACCACAGATAAGAAAACAGCCCTTTGTTTTTCTTGCTGAATTCCATTGGCTTCCACAAACTCTGCAGAACGTTGCTCATACATCTCGATGCTTTCACTGCCTTCATCGAAGCACAAGCCCGTCTCGCTGCTGAAGACTGCCATATTTTAGTGCAGTTCTCACATCTTCTATTCCTCTTTCAAAATAAAATTCGCAGTTAATAATCCCATCCTCGTCACCAGTTCTGTTCCACATCACACTGTGTTCACTTACTGCAGTGCACATTTTTTACTCCTTTTTACACCAAAGCAGCAATAAAATCTGACCCCTCCCCCTCCTAACAAAAATCTAGTTTTAAGATACTGAACGTAATAACAATATTAAGACAGAATTAGTATTGTAGTTGACACTTGAAAAATAACTTAATTTGGTGACAAGTTGTGGAAGAACCAGGTACATGATTATCAGCTTCTGTGTGGTTTTCATGGTTAACCCTCCGACACAATTGTTGTGTCCATAAAGTAATACACAGATTGCATACTATTAAAAGAACAAGATAGGCGGAGACCAAGTTGCGCTGTTAGGAACCGAAGTTTTTAATCATACCACAATTGCACACTTCCCCTGACTGCACACTTCACCTGTAGGAAGCGGCCTTGCCCTCCTGACGCTTTGAATCCTGGGAGTCGTAGTGAACATAAACGTACACAACAGCAGTAACTCTCAGAATAATTCCAGACCTGCCTACAAACCTAAACAGGAACATCCGAACAGAGGTATGACCACACGTAAACTTTGTGTGCTACGTAGTGTTTTTTCTCCACAAAAGTTCGGAGAACATGGAAGTCTTTGTGTTGATTCTTCATTTATTCATTCTGTATTGATGTTGGGAAGGTACTGCTGGGAGCACAGTAAAGTGCTGACGTGTTAGAACATCAACTCAGAGTCCGTCAGACGTTGGGTTACAGCTCATGCACCAACATATTGTCCCGTCTGATACTTACATCTATATATGTGTGTAGGTGCTGTCTAAATTCCCCGCATCTAATAAATTCAAAAACAGTTTCTTATATCACTGAAGAACAAGCATGAAATGCATCCTTTGGGCAATAAAAAGCACGATAATTATTTTCAAATTACACACTGCGGCTGAACGCAATACAAAGCAGCCTGCAAACTACACTAGATTTTTCCCCGTTCATTAAACGCTCCATCTACTACGACATGTTGAGAAACACGGTTTGATTTTTTTCCAGGGTCACATTTAAAATCTACTCATCACCGGATATTGGGACATTGGAAAAGCTAATGATACAAATATGAGCCTTGGATTCATCAGCGGCTTCTACTGTTCCTGCGTGCTTTTGTGTCTGGAGAGACGTTTCAAGGAGGTCCCCGGTCTCACATTGAACAGGAGAATAAACAGCGGTAAATCAAGCTTTATGGGCATTACTTTGCAAGTATAAAATGCACAACTGGGATCCCAAGTGGAAATTCCCACTAAATTCCCACTAAGGCACTATTTAATTCACAAACAAATCTACTTTCATAAGCGCCCTTCGACACAAAAAGCCCTCCATCAACAATGTAATAAGGTACACCTTTGAAAAGTCGTGGCATGACATATTTAATTCCCTTAGGAATATTTAGGTCCCTTATGTTGTTATATTGCTGTCTCAGACATGGCCAAATTATTCAGATGATCAGGCATATTGATTCGAAGCGAATAACTTTACAATCGCATGAATAGCTTAAAGAATTACACTGTAATAATTTAAAGATAGCGTCACACTGGAAAATATGCACTCTCTCACAGACCATCACCTACAGTACACCTGTTCAGCCAGCTTCCAGTTTATGGTTTACTCAGGAATAACACATGAGTAAAATGCATCCATAAAAAGAGTCTTTAAATCAGCTGACATGTGACCACACAGGCCCCAGTATAAACTAGCCCCACGTGCAGACGGGACAAGACCCTTAATGGCGTATAAGACTCATATCCCCATTCTGACCATGAGGCCCTGTCAGTGTCACACAGAACAGGCTGCCATTTCACCATGTCAAGCTTCTCAAACTGCCAACTGCCTTGCGCAACTGCACAAATCATGCAAAGTTTACATCTCTGCACTACTTATTTATTATCTCTACACTATTTATTTACTGCCTGTGTGCACCTCGCACGCCCTGTTACTGTGATGGTAAGTGTACTATATTTTACTATGTTTTACTATATGTTGCTATATGCTGCACCGGGGCCATGGAGAAACGTTGTTTCGTCACTCTTCGTACACGTATGAAGCTGTCGATGACAATAAAGTCACCTTGAACCTTGAAACAGTCTTTTCTTAAGCATAGGAACCTATTATTATTCACCATTGTCATTTAAATATCATTCGTGACAAAATATATAAACACTAATCAAAAATAAGTTTCAAAAAATTAAATACACAGATTACATATTATAATTATACCTTTCATTTGCAGACACATCCGAAAACCCATTTTACTCTATTGCGTATGTAATGTACAGGACCTGATATTTTAAATGATCGGCCAAAAACCTGCGCTAAGCAACTAGAGGACACGAGACTAAGACGTCTGATTGGTTGGTCCTGCCTCCTCTAGTTGCTTGGACCCACCTCCTCTGCAATTTGATTGGTTATCGCTCTGAACCAATATATTTTTTTTTGTTCTGCCCTCAGAACATTTTTGTGTAAGTAAAACTCCCACCAGCCAAAAACTTACAGGTGATGGAGGTGAACCCGCCAGAAAGGCATTGGATCGGAATGGTCACAGTACTAAAGTGGGTCTCTAACGTAACAGGATCAGACATGGCCCAGTGGAGCCCTCAAACTCAGTTTCTCTCTCTTCGGAGTTTATTCCCTCAGTACCTATATGTCTACTTCCTAAAAACTGACCCCCAGGCCAGAAAGCTGTATTGTTTAGCAGTTTAATAAAAAAAAGTGGTAAAAGTAAGTCCCCTGTGTTTGTAGAGTGTCAGGTCAGTCAGCGGTGGTCCTGGCAATACCACTCTACAGACAAGGATAAGTCAAGGTTGGTCTCCTTTAAATATTGGTAGATAGTGTGCTTGATGCATAGAGTTTGTTGCATCAGGTAGCATGAGCAGAGCTAATGACCATATAAGCCTTGGAGCAACAACAATATTGCAGTAAGACTGTATCACATATCAGGAAAAACATGAAAATCCCACTATACATGCAACTAAATATAGACTGCTGATATTTTTCCAGGAAAGTGTAATCTATAAATATGCTGCTTTATATGTATCAAGTACAACAATAATTACTACCTTGTGTTTTTAAACATTTGTTGCTTGAATTGGAAGTATATCCTGTTATTAGTCTGCAACTGCAAGCTATACGTTTTGTTACGCAGCCCCATTAGCTTCCATTAAGGTAATGGCATCTGAGGGCCACCTACGTCTAGCTTGGTCAACTGGCAGGTTTCCCAAGCTAAATGAGCTTCTCATTGAC
>JAODKE010000118.1:0-14514 GCA_026779605.1 Mormyrus hasselquistii
TACACATTCCTTCATAGGTGCTTATGTCGGTTGTAAATTTATAGGAGGTGTCGGGGGGGGGGGGGGGAGGGGTGAACGTCATCAAAGCTATGAGATTTGTGCATAGGTGCCACTAGATATTTCGGGCCCCATGAAAGATATAATATCGGGCCCCCAACTCAGAGCAATCCAAATATGTTCCTACATTTTTTAGGGTCCCTGTAATTCAGGGGGGCCTTGGAATCAACCCCCCCTTTACAGCACCTTATGTGATTCGCAGTGCAGTGTACGTGCTTTTATAAGCATGTTTTTAAAGGTGTCACATGGGCTTTGAGCCGTGGAGGTAAAATGAGATCTAAAACATCAGCAGTTTTTATAACTTGTTCAGTCCAGTTAGTTTAATACCTTAGCTGGTTAAAACAATTTTGATTAGGTCAGATTAGTGTTTTTCGGTGCATAAAGTCATGTAGTCTTGTCTGGTTTTAAACTCACATATAACCTTTTCTGTAAATAAACATGGTTATAATTCAGGATTTTATTAGGTTTAATTGGTTTACATTGCATTACTTGTAAGGTTTGTTTTTGAGATTGTTCATCACTGCATTGTTAATTATGCTCCAAAAGCGACCTGGGAACAAAGCTCTGACCTTACCTACCAATTCTTTGGTCCATGTATTATTTACTCAGACGTGACAGACAATTAAAGTGGTTTTCCTTTCACTTTAAGATTCCCAGTCAACATAATGTGCAAATATAGGTTATATTCCCTCCGGCTACATTGTGACCACAACTCTCACCAGGAAAAGCAAAGTGAGAATTAATAGATAGATATATTTATGGACTAAAGACAAATGTGTATAGGCACTTTTCACAAGAAAGCCAAATGGAGGCTGGCTTCAGCTCCTGGGGGTATTAGGGTCCTGTTGTGCTACTTCCACGTGGAAGCAAGCAGGTGCAAATGAACTGTGAGCTGTCCACTGCTTCCATAATGCCTGTGCTGGAAAGACACATACAGTAGAGGTCACTACAGGTCGTGCAGGAGAGGCAAACTGTTCATCCACTGATGTCACAAAGCTGTCACAGTCCTGCTGTTGCTCGACAGCGTATAACCTGAAGCAGCTCTCTGAAATGTTTAAGCTGTGGTGATGAACGTCTTTTACACTTATAATCTCAAATTTGAGAAGAAGCTTTTTGTTGGTTTTAGAAAAAAAAATCCCCCCCTGCTTCTGTACAGTAAACAAAGTACAAAAAAATAATTTTAAATGCCTGCATTAATCCCATTAGGACACATGAAAGACAGATGGCCGAAATTCGTGGAGAAAATTTCAAGCTACCAGGATAAACTAAACAGCTTGTTCCGGCAAAACTCCATTAACGATTTATTTTTCAGCCGTCGTCTGTCTTGCGAGAGACCAATTATCCATTTCCAGCAGAACATAAATACATAAATAATATTATGTACATGTGAAATCAATTTATTTGCAATAGCCATTCTTAAAATTTGGCTGTTGTTCTACATGACAAAATTTGCATTCTGTATTTTAAAATTTTTTATTTTTTTTTTGCACTGCAGGTTAGTCAGTCGACCTGGAAGGCTATTCTGCAGAAGCGGCATGAGAGCAAACAGAGTGGTGACAGGAGAGGAGACATCTTCTCATCACGAAGAGAGTGTTATTGCCAGCCGGCAGGGAAGCGGTGAACTTCCCTGCACATACGCTTCACAGATCCACCCTGTGGACCCAAGCGCGGCACTGCCAAGAGTCCTTTTACGAAGCAGCATTTATCGGTTGCTTCCTTCTGCTCAATACACAACCTCTTTGCAGGTCCTGCAAAAATGCTAGACAGGATTTATGCGCCTAAAATATGGGTTCATAAACGCAGAATGCAAAACTTGCACCGGAAGACAATTCCCGGACATGCTGACGTTTGCTGGATTGTTTTGTTAATTTGTAATATATTTATGACTTTATCCGATCCCCATCTGTCTATCAGTGTCTCAGGATTGAATATCACTGGTTGAGGCATCAGGCAGTGGTTAAGGATAAAAAAAATAACGTGAAGGCTGCTGGTTCAAGTCTCAATGACTGCTGATGTACTTTTCAAAGAATTCCGCCTGAAGCAATGTTCATAGATAAGTGAGGCTTGCTTTAGGTAATATATTAGCATAAGAACTACACTTAAATGTATTGCAGATTCTTTGGGTACAAGATTAAAACCAAAAGAGTGTATATATATATATATATATAAATATATATATATAAACACATGCAAAATTGGCTGAGTGCTCCGAGGCTGCTGGCACAGCTTTCTTGGCACACACTAGAGAAACGTACCATGCACCGTCACCCTGGCAAGATGTGGCATCAGCAACATCTTTCCAGTTTCCTCTGGAAGTCCCACTTCAAAGCCAACATCTGCCCCCGAGACTTGAAGGACACTCTGGAACTATGAGCTTGCCAGCTTCACACCAGCACTGCGGGCGAGGAAAAGAAACAACATTTCTTAGAGAAGTGAAAGTGGTATGGAAAAGACGTTTCCAGAAAGCGAAAACAGCCAGTGGCCTGGCCTCCTAAAGTTTAGAGAGACCGCTACAAGTGAACTGAAGCTTACGACAGCAGCAGGTCATGGCGTAGCTCTTACAGCAGAACAGTGTTACATAATGAGGGCACATGCATCGGAAGCTGGCTGGAAGACAAGCAGAAGCACAGAGCTCGCTTATTCTCAAGAAAGGTAAGGCGCTTAACTCGGGCGACTCAATAAAAACCGACAAATGCAAATTCAATTACTGGGAAACGTGAATAATTTAGGGCACGCTAGGTAACAGCCTCTGCTAAGAAGATCAGCCGTGTATTATACGGTATTCCATTTATCACTCCAGGCTGGCCTGACGAGTGGAGAATCGCCTTACCGTTCCTCAGTCTAGGTTTAGTCTCAGAAACCATTTTCACCTGAATTATTAAAATGACGAGCTTTGTAGCCCCCCCCCCCCGCCACCCTAAAAATAACACTCCTGAGCTTGATGACTGGGCGGCCACACGTTTAACAGATGAAAATCGAAACAATGGCGTTTAAGGACTTTTAGCATAAGTTTCGACGATCACCGTTTAACTTAAGCTGACGGAACGTCGACCTTAAATCTGAGAGCAGCCAGGGGAATATCGATAAACGAGTCCTGCATCCTCACTCCAGAGCTTCCAGCTTAACGCTTGGGAACGGGAAAGACACGCATTCTGCTAATCAACGCTTAGGGACCCTTTCGCCCAGCACAGAAAACATAAAAGGACGATGTGTAATGAGTTCCAGCTATTTTGCTCTGTTTAGATGGGGGTAACAAGAAGGGAAGTAACATAGAAAAAGCTTTGCAGAGGAAACGTCACGCTCCATGTATTAAACTCCGCTGTCGTTTATCACTCATAGATTGTACAGATATTAATACATGTAGCCAGCTTTCTGCAATTGTAATTACAATTCTGTTATACTGGCCCCTCATGGCAAGTTAAAACACAAAACAGCCCCACCTAAGGGTATTGTGAATTTTATGGTTTTTAAACTTCAGCTACATAGGCAACAAGTTGCGCGGAGATGGACATATGCAGCAAGGATTATGTGACCCATTTAAAGTTGTGTTTGTCATACCCAAGCAGGTGTTGGAGAATGCATTAGGTAAGGATTGCCAGGTTGATCCCTGCCTTGCACCCATAGCCTCTGGGATAGGCGCTGTCCTCCCCACGACCCTGAATAGAACAAGCCGTTTCAGAAAATGGATGGATGGATGGATGGATGGATGGTGGGAGCTAGACAAGGGCTCCTCTGTAGGGTACGATCATTCCTTCCTTTGTTCCGCATCAGGAAGCTTCTCAACTTCCTGATCTTCTTGACCCGCTGTCTGCTGATATACAGCAGAGTGTGTGGTTGAGTCTCGAAGGAGAGACACTTAAGAGCTACAAATTGTGAAGTAGCAACTGAGCAGTTATTTTACGTGGTAGAACAGAAAGCCTTTCAAGGTCAGACTTACTACTAATGGCAGGACTCTCGTTATATCACTCACTAGGGGAGCTGTATCTGTCTAGTAACACTGCTTCCTGCTTCTAACACAGGTCACTGGAGAGCCCATGTGGTTCTGGTTTAACGAAGAACACGGGAAATGATGCTGTATGTTGATTGAAGGTGCAGACGGTCTGTGAGCAGCCAGCAGGTCGGTCCACTGTGAGAACCTCAGCTTTCCTGCTCCATTTCTGGATTTGCCCCCAGGTGCCTATTGTGGTTCCACTGTGTCCAAACAGCATGACCTTCACGTCCTTCCTGTTTAGCTACTGTAGTGCCTCTCCTCCACACTGTTTTATCTTCAGTTTCAACATCTCCCATTGAGCAATCTAGATTTTCTCCCAGATTTACCACTTTTATTGACAATTAGCATCTATAACAATAAACTGCATTAAATGCACCCCATGACTGACTAATGGTGCCCATGGAGATAAAACAGCTTTTAGTTTATTTCAAACAAACTGATTACTGCTTCTCATGTAATTGAATTGCATTATCAACCAGCATGTTTATAAACTGCTGTGCTCTTTGGGATACATCATCTTCGTCTTCAACTTACGCCAATGCTTACAGAATTCTTAAGAGTAAGTACATAAAATACCTGAAGACCTGGCTCCTTAAAAGACCTGGCTCCTTAAGTGTACACCCCCAAATCTCTGTCATCTCAGAAGGCCTGCTGGTTTAGTCCATTGGAAGGTTCAACATGAATACCCTATTGTGCAAGTGGAGCAGAAGCAGGTGGTGATATATTTAAATCAGCGTACCTCTGCCAAAGTACAGAGAGTGACAAGGGTAACGAGAAAACCTGACACTTTATGGAATCATTCAAAGAGAACTAAAAAGAGACAGATGAGTTTGTGTTAAAGTCCCATCTGTACCTTTGGCTACTGAGAAGCGGAAAACTAAAAATCCAGACAGGTCTACTGTTCCAAGCAAAATGAAAAGCTTTATAGCAAAGTACAATGACCCTAAGCAACAGAAAAAAACACGCATGCTATACATCAACAGTCATAGCCACCCGATTTCTTTATAAAATTACATGAAAAAAAACTGAAGAATACCTCCTGATTGTAATTTGACAATTAATATTAAAGAATCAGAAAACTGTGTTTGTACTGTATTTAAAAATCCTCCCCTAGGTAAATTTATTCTGGGGAATAACCACAGTCATGCAGATATAATGACTTCCCAATTGTGAAAGATGTTAAGGTTGTGAAGTGCCAGCCTGAGGTTTGTAGCTTTTTCCAAGCTCAGGTGCTCCCCCAGGTGGTGAGAAAACAGAATCCAAAGGGGCAAATTTGAGGAAGTTCACCAAAGTTCATAAATAATTGCATCTATTTTTACTTCAAGCATTTACAGTGCTCACATAGTCTTGGAGCACTAGCTTAATTCAGTAAAAGTACTGCAAATTTATTTGTTTTATGACAAAAATATTTACTTTATGCCTTTGTTTACAAAAATATATATCACATTAGAAACAACCAGTAGTTTTAAGTACAACATTCATTTCAAGTAGGATTAAACTGACACCCAAATTATAGTTCTAAAAGAGCTGTTTCGAGGAAAGGTATCACTGACAAGCAGTCTTACTGGGTGCTTAATAATTAGCAGCACCTTTGCAATAACATCTGTGTTTAGTATCCATTGGGTGCCAATGACTACAATTGCAATTAATAGCAAAATGACAAGAACAGAACTGAGTCTTATGAAACCAATGAATTTGCAACATTGTTACAGAATCAAGCAAGTGTCCAAAGACATTCTGTGAGCACTGTAGCTCATCTGTGCAGATGTTAAACCTTAGCATGGATTAGAAGCACAGTAAAGAGGGCGACCTAAAGAGGATGGCCTTGGCCTTTTGTGTCATCTTTTCATATGTTATATAGTCATGGCCAGAAGTTTTGAAAATTACACAAATATTAATTTTCACAAAGTCTGCTGCCTGAGTTTTTATGATGGCAATTTGCATAAACTCCAGAATGTTATGAAGAGTGATCAGATGAATTGCAATTAGTTGCAAAGTCCCTCTTTACCATGAAAATGAACTTAATCCCAAAAACCAATTTCCACTGCATTTCAGCCCTGCCACAAAAGTACCTGCCGACATCATTTCAGTGATTCTTTTGATAACACAGGTGACAGTGTTGACCAGGACAATGCTGGAGATCACTCTGTCATGCTGATCGAGTTAGAATCGCAGACTGGATGCTTTAAAAGGAGGGTGGCGTTTGAAATCATTGTTCTTCCTCTGTTAACCATGGTTACCTGCAAGGAAACAGGTGCAGTCAACACTGCTTTGCACAAAAAGTGCTTCACGGGCAAGGATATTTATAAGGTAAATGGATTGTATTCATATAGCGCTTTTTCTCAAAGCGCTTTACAACACATGCCTCACATTCACCCATCGGTGGTGGAGGCTGCCATGCAAGGTGCCAACCTGCTCACCGGGAGCAATTGGGGGTTCAGTGTCTTGCTCAAGGACACTTTGATGGGGTCAGGAGGATTCAGGGCTTGAACCTGCAACCCTCCGGTTGCCGAACGCTAGCACTACCTCCTGCGCCACCATCTTCCCCATCGGATCATATTGCTGCTAGTAAGATTGCACCTAAATCAACCATTTATCGGATCATCAAGAATTTCAAGGAGAGCAGTTCAATTGCTGTGAAGGAGGCTTCAGGGCACCCAAGAAAGCCCAGCAAGTGCCAAGACCGTCTCCTAAAGATGCTTCTCCGCCAATGGAGTGGGCTCACTCACAATTTTGCCTAAGAACACAGGCATGAATAAAGAATGGCACCAAAACATTCCCTGAGAGCAAATTCTCCCCAACCATCCAAGAACAGTTTGGCGGTGAGAAATGCCTTTTCCAGCATGATAGAGAACCGTGCCATAAGGCAAAAGTGATAACTAAGTGGCTCAATGAACAAAATATCGACATTTTGAGTCCATGACCAGGAAAATCCCATTGAGAACTTGTGGTCAATCCTCAAGAGGTGGGTGGACAAACGAAAACCCACAAATTCTGAGAAACTCCAAGCACTGATTATGCAAGAATGGGCAGCCATCAGTCAGGAATTGACCCAGAAGTGGATTGACAGCAGCCAGGGTGAATTGCAGAGGGAGGCCAACACTGCAAATACTGACTCTTTGCATGAACTTAATGTAATTGTCAATAAAAGCCTTTGACACTGTCATACCATATCGTATCATAGAAACATCTGGCAAAAAGATTTGCAAACACTGAAGCAGCAAACTTTGTGAAAACCAATACTTGTGTCATTCTCAAAACTTTTGGCCACAATTTTACAAGACATTGAGAACTAGTTGTTGCAGGATATATAGTTGAAGTACATCAGTTCTTATAGCAAAAGTACTAATTAGCTTATGATGGCTAGACAGTAATAATTCTTTGAAAAGGACTGTGGCCCAAAATGACATCATTCTCCAGGTACGCTTGGTCATGAGGGGTCCTTGGTGGAGCTTGGGTCTGCCTTTGAGTCATTACTGACTGCAAAACAGTGTGCAAGGACTAACCTGTGCTTCATTTGCTAAAATCAAAGCTAAGTGTGACAACCCTCTTTCCATCCGGCCTAATTTCCTTAATTTGTACAGTGCAATGATTGTATTGCTATGTTGCATTGAGAAAGCTATTCAGGATTCACTTGTCACCGCAACATGACAAATGAATTCACTGGAATCGGGCTTCATACAAACTTCAATCTACTTCTACACTTAAAGGTAAGATTACAAAAGAGGTTAAAGTCTTACGATATAATCATTACTTAAAAAAACGTGCGCCTTTGATCAAGAAAAGAAATTTGCCTAAAAACGGGGACCTATGGAAAGAAAAAACAGAGCAAACCAGCATTTAGTATTTCAAACAGCCAGTTCAATGCTGATTTCAATATTACAGAAATAAAAAATACCAAACAAAAGAAACACACATTCCAGTTGAAGTCACAAAGACGTATGAGAATTAAAAAAAAACTAAATCTGGATGCTTGCCAGGAATGTGTGCGTGTGATACAGGCTGAAACAAGTAAAAGTATCATGGAATAACCTGATTTGCAAGAAGAGATAAATGTAGACGTCACATTTATCAATTTTTTCAAGGAAATTTCTTAACCTTTTTGCCGACCTATACCTTGCCATTATTTCTTACAAAAACCATACTTTTCGGATCGTATAATGTTTGCTATTAATGTATATTAAAGTTGTTAAGGTATGATTGTATGCTGCTTACGAATGTCTGATGAATCCAGTATGAAGGCAAACTGAATGTTCTATGAAAGCATTATAAAGGCTTTATGAAGGTAGAGTTCATGTAAAGCATTACCGAATAAAACGTCCCGATTTATTAAATTTAATTTAATTTGGTCCCATTTTCAATTTTTAGCTGCAGTACCTAATAGAGGGTAACAAACAGCGGAACACCAGACCAATTTCCCTAAGGTGCTGGAAATGAAAAGTCCAATTTGGGTCCCATTGCTAATAACGGGGCACTTAGGCTTAACCATTACCCCAAAGAACCACTATGAATAACCATAATAACACATTACTAAGGTACTTCGAGGGAACGGTATCTAGGCAATGATTATTGTTTAGGAATTCATTTTCAGAATTGTTTTTAGCTTCCGAAACTGTTAGAGAGATCACTGGTTGTCATTTCCCAGGATGCCTGGGGAACAGATCCTCAGAATTTAAAATCCTCAGGAGGAAATGGCTGCAGTCTGTTTCTGCGAGGGGATTCGGCATCTGAATCCAACATGGCCATTTTTCTCTCTACTCTCCATCTGGTTTCATTGGTACATTTTCTCAGACCTCCCGCCTAATTAGCTAATTAGTTCAGATGGCCACTCAACTCTCTAATCTCATTCTGCACAGGTCACACCACGAGTTACAAGACGCCAGACGTTCGCCTGATAGGTCCAGGGAGCTGGGAGGCTTCAGTGTTTAAATCTTAAATACTGAAGCAGATACTTTCTTCCATGAAAACAGTTCATCCTACTTTTTTTTCCCTCAAACCTTGTTGTAAAAGTCCATTTAAATTCCTCCCTTCCCATCTATTTCTAAAGTACTCATATTTAGTGAACAGCTTTGAATTACAATAGCTCACATGATGTCTGCTTTGAATTGTCAGTCAAAAGTGGCTGAATTACTCATGCATAAAACCACCAAGAAAAGTAAAATGGCTATGACACTGGTTATAAAAATATCTTTATGAAGCAATAAATAAATTTGTTTTCAATATAGTAAAAATCTGGAACACGTTTTGTCCAATTTTGCCACTCGCCTTCATAATACGATTTTTTTTCCAGAACTTCTGTTCCCAACATCAATCAATACAATTTCTATCCATCGGTCAATTTTTTTTATACACACTTGTCCTATCAGGGTAGTGGGGATCAGGAGCTCTGGGCGCAAGGCAGTGAAAACCCCAGGATGAGGCGCCAACCCAATCACAGAGCACGCCCACCATTCACACATACAGGCACACCAGCAGACAATCTGGCATCTCCGATTCATCTCAGTATGGTTTGGACCGTGGGGGGAAACTGGAGAACCCAGAGGAAACCCCATGATGACACGAGGAGAACATGCAAACTCCACTTTCAACGCGGAGAATTTATATTTATGTATGATAATAAAAAAATAACAATAATCTTTATTTATAGGCCTGTAGCACTTGTAGCAGCCTGTAGTGCTTGACATATGAGATCAAAATAAGAAACAAAGATGGAAAAGCTGTATAAAATACGCAACTAAGGCACAGGTCCAAGAAAGTGCAAAAAGAAGGAATAGGACCCAATAAATAAATAAGGAAATAAATTTAGCAAAATAAATAAGCAAAGTAAAATACAATACATAAAACATAGAACAAAACAGAATAAAAACATAAAAGGTCCCATTGGTAGTAAAAGAACACAAGCAAATAATTATAAAAGAGAACAAGAAAATAAAATAAAGAGAAATATAATGAAACACTATAAACAGAGCAAAAAGCCCATTTTAAAATATGTGTTGTAATAGCTTTTTATAAGTTTTAAGCGACTCAGCTTCTCTAATGTCTTCTGGCAGTGTGTTCCGTCGTAATGGAGTAGAATAGCTAGAAGGTGCCTCATGACGATGTTTCACCTTTGGAACATGCAGTAGTCTAAAGCTGGTAGATTGCAGAATATAAAAGGTAAGACATTTAGTGATGTATGAAGCTGCTATTCCATTCAGTGCTTTATAAGTAAGTAAAATAATCTGATTTATTAGTTTAATGGATGACTCACTGTTGGGTCAGATGTTACGCATGGTTACAGATGAAGTTGGTCAGAAGAAATGGAGCGATGAAGTATTGTAAGATGTATTTTACTCCTTTTGAACATTCTTTGTCCTAGTTATCAATCCACAATTGGAGAACTTAAAGAAATGTAAAATGACCGTGTGGCATCAACGCTCAGATACTGGAGAGCCGTGTCACCGGCAACGTTGCCTCACGCCAGCCGTAACATGGACGACCGTGCAAACGGAGGAGGTTGAAGGTCGAGAATAATCACGCTGTCTATAATTATGGTCAATGAAACAACACTGTTTTCTTACGCTCTGTCCTATACTATTGTTATAAAACCAAATATATGGCCCTTTGCGTCATAAATGTTCATGTCACAGTTTGCAGGATGAAACTGCGTAATTTCAGTCTCTTGGTATGCTGCTTGTCTGCTTCATTGAGCTGATGACTTCATTTCTATGGCATGTGGCACGTTTTCTGTCGCTTAGGAGAACAAAAAAAAACAATGCAAGCCAGGTTCTCGCATTCAGCACCTTTGCAAGAATAATTCAAGTTTAAAATGTATTAAATCTTACACTAAATAAGTAATCAGCTAGCTCTTTGAAGCCCCTTTCTGACATCTACTGCTACACTGAACCTTTCTAGACATTCCCCAGAGGGTCTGTATGCGTGTATTTATCTGTTGTACTGGACATTAAATGAACTTTACCCTGCCAGTTCTCCAGTACAAAGTCTGGGTAACTCCAAATGACCCTCATGAGTGAATGAAGGAGGGAAATGGCTGGAGAATTCACCGCAAATAAGTGGGCGTGTTGATGATGTTTCTATCATGCGATTGGTGCAAAATAGGAACAATATAAACAACAAAGGGCAAAGAAAATGGTCATTTATATAAAGAAGAGCCCAACTAGCATGGACTAACTAGTGAGAGAACGGGATTTGGGAACTTCTGTCATGCCCTGCCCCCGCGTGCTCTACCCAAATGCCACCCCTCCATGTCTAAACCTACCAGAGAATTTCTTGAAGGTGTGAACGCGTTCTCTGGTTGTGCCACCTGTGAAAGGACAATGTCCAGACTTCATACGTGAATATGTCTTGACAAGGACAGACCTTATCTCTGAGTATATCTTATATCTATTTGATCACTCCATGGTTTTTAACTGATTTGCTGTATCCAGTGGTTTGGACCACATTTTATGCACCATATCTGAGGCTGCAAAGAGAGTATTATAACAGACATTCTAACTAATAATCAACCTAATTAATCAAATTTTGGCGTCACTGCAATACGTCAGTCTGACATGCATCTGTAGATGTCAATTCAAGTGCCTGCACCAGTGTTCCATTACGTAAAAAAAGGCACACTCCCCAAATGTAGGTGCAGTGCAAAGCATAGACAGAGTAGAATATTTCTTTGGTGATTAATCCGACTGTTTGGCTGAACCTTGGAGAGCCAATGGGTGGAGCCGTGAGCTGCATTGAGTAAGAGCCGGCCAGGCAACTGACACTCTTTAAGCTTACAAACGCTGGCTCCGAAAACAAAAGGAAAATGGGAAAAAAATGTTCAGGCCACTTTCAAGACACCGGATAAATTCCAGAGAATTATGAAAGTTAAGACTGGCCAGATACGTCGTACCATATGGTAGACTAATTACCTTTATTCTGTATTCAGTTCTGCGCAGATTTGATTACCATCTGTTTGCTTTGGCCTCCTCTGTAGCCTATAAACTGATCTGGATAATATGAGTTACACCATCATCCAATGCAGATTTTTTTTTTTTAACCATTACCTACATGTCTGGATATCACAACAGAAAAAAACAATGTTTATGTTAGATAGCTGGGTTTAATGCGACTGTTAACTGTCACTCAGTTAACAAGTTGGCTACATCTATCAAAAAGGATTTACTTCATTTCTGGCTCTAGGAAACACGTGAGCAAAGTTTTGAAATTCACACTCAATATCCATTCTGTGAAATTTGGCTTGTTTTATTTATACAGAACATCAGACTGCCTGTCTAAAATACTCTTATTAAATATATGCATTCTTCTTAAAAAAATATCCAACAGCCAATGCAATCAACAGGGACTAGCACTGCCAGACCAATAAGGAAAAAAAGAAAGAAAATCCAACTGTCATTTTTTCAACTAGGGAAAGTGTTATGGGCAAATTTCCATCTCTATCATTTATTTAATTAGGCCTGCTTGTAAACACATCTTTATTTTCGCTTAATTCCCTCCCGTCAACACAGATTTCACACCACATATTGCAGAATGTCCCTAAAACGTAGCTAAAGAAAATATTGACTGTTGCCCTGAGACGATCTTAATTATATATGGGTAAAATAGCTTACTTTAATTGATTTTTCTCAGCTGGTCATTATGTCAAGATCGACTCCTTCCCTGGCAACACATAAGCAATACGGCTGTTTACATAACGCCGTGCACGCTCAGCACAGATGGTATTTTAACCGACAAAATCACAGCAATAAGAAGAATTATCTCAATCTGTTTGGTGAATGTAATACTCTGGTACTCTGATTAAACTGACAATGGTATTGCCACTCTAGGTAGACTAATTTATTTTCCACAGGTGTTACAGTTAACTAAGTGAGATCTCTCTTTTTTTCTAATTCACAATGAAGAATAATCAATTTCTCAAAGTTTGTAACCTCAAAAATAAGCATTTTTACAGTAAGACTTACTCTTACACAGAAAATAATATGGGAACCTACCAATATATTTTGCTGACTTGGGGGAGGTCCTCCTCAATATATTTTGCAAGGGTGGGGGGAGCGGAATGCGTAACAGTGACAGGACGATTAGGAATGTCTTGGGGACCGACTTCTCGATTGTGATCGACCAGTTGGCAACCACTGCTTTGTGCTATGATGGGTAGTTTGGCATCACTAGGTGACTATGATATTTTCATAGGACAGTTGTGTTTTTGGTTGTGAGGCAAAAGTTTGACAGAGAACAATGCAGGACGGTCGATATAGTGTTGTGGATTGCATTTTTTTGGGCATACTACTACAACAAAGAGTTTTGATGAAAACATCCTGTACAGGGGTGGCACAGAGGTCAGCATTGTTGTCTCGCACTTCTAAGACCAACGTTTATGCGTCTGCCACGGCCCCATGTGGGGAGATTTTGCATGTTCGCCAATGCCGTTGTGGGGTTTCCCCAGAGTGCTTGGGTGTGTGTGCCCTGTAATGGGTTGGCACCCCATCTTGGATTATTCTGTCTTGTGCCCACAGGCCCTGTACCCCTGTCACCTTGCATAGATCAAACAGGTATTGTATAGATGGATGTTCTGTACAATCTACAGTGTTAAGATCACATCTAGGACTTAACATACTTAAATACAGCAATGGGGAAAAATGAGACCGCAGCACAATTTTTTGTTTCACTCACGTTTTTTTGCAAACTGCAGCCTGGTTCTTCCCTGCTTCTCATTAATGAAGAGCTTCTGTTTTGCTTTATGGGACTTCAGTCCTGCTTCTAGGAACCTGATACAAACTGTCCTAGCAGTGCACTTCACACCTGCACTTAATGCTTCCCATTCCTTTTGAAGGTCACTTGATGTCATCTGTGATTCATGAGAGACTGTCGGATAAGTTAAGCCGTCTCTGGCATTAGAATGGCTACCTGGCTGGTTTCTGGTCGTTCCCATTGTCTCCTGCTTCACCTTATCCCTGTATACTGCTGTTGTAGAAATTTTTAACCTGGAAGTAACCTGCTGCTCAGCATAGCCTTCTGTCTGCAGAACCATGATTAAACCAGGATTTAAAAATGCATATTTGATTAAAAATGTGACCTCTTAATGTTTTCTGCGGGTGTATCTGCCTACCAGCAATATCAGAATGCCTGGTAGCATTCTGGTTACAAGGGGATTACTTAACAGATTACAAGTCTGGCCAAGAAAATGTCTGTAAACTAACGTTATATTCATCTGAAAGGTAAAGCAAACCGCTGGGGCTCACTTGGTTTCTGATATATTAACTTGATTTTAGTTCACCTTTGACCTCAGTGTCTGGGTTGATTACTTAATGAGAGCAGCTGACTGTTAACACTTCATCTGTATATTTACTGGAATCTCACCGCAAATATATCTGGTAAACATTAAAGGCAGAACAGGGGCTCACTGTTTAAACCACATTCTGGTTTTGCTGGGGGGGGGGGGTGGGGGGTTCCCTTTCAACTGTGTAAACAGGGCT
>JAODKE010000118.1:14910-37341 GCA_026779605.1 Mormyrus hasselquistii
CCTACACATCTGTGATCTGAACTTCTCTAAATACCCCCCCCCCCCTTACCCATTAACAAATCCATGAAAAATATTTGTGCACTTTGGAAGATACATTAGTCTTGGAAGTTACATTAGACTTAAGGAGTTCCTTAAGCATGTTACATACCTTAGTTACTTTTTAAAGTCACTACTTAGAAAAAACTTCAAAGAAAGAAAGCATAACGGAAGTAAAGAAAGTAAAAAAAAAAACTGTCAGTCCGAGATAGAAGGATATAAGGAGATATACGGAGACACTTAATGTAAAAAGTTCATTAAGTATTTCCTTTAAGGGTTTGGATATAAATATGGTGATCGCAATAGCAAGGTCACAAAATTAAAATTCTGATCCAGTGGTATATTTTTGACTTTTCGTTGATGTTTAATTTAATAATTGTTCAGATTACCGTAAATATTTACAAAATGGTAGTACTTGGATATGGATGTTCTGCAATGACTGCTGGTTTCGCGTAGAAAACGTTATGCAATTTTAATTTACAGTCCTTCTCATGTGTTTAAATGGTATTCAGCTTGCTATATACTGCTTTTTAAAGAGAGAAAATGTTTTCGTTCTCTTATAAACACCGCACAGCGTGAGATATATTCAAGCATTGCCAAGTGCTAGGATGACTGCTTGTCGATCTATGGGGTGATTTTAAAAATTGTTCCGTGGTTTCAGTGTCCATCCTTTGCAGACATTAATGCCTGTCACGGAATTAAAACATCGTTCCATAACTGAAGTTTGAATTAACTTCAACATTTTATTTATATTTATCTCCATAATTCCAATATTTATTTTTAATGCTGAATAGCTATTGCATTTAATATTTTTCATTCATTTCATATGCAATGGTCGCCATCCGGTCGATCCTTTATATTCATAGTATCATATCGCGACAACCACGTCCAGATTATTTTCTTTGTAAAAGTAGGTCTCACTGTAAAAAAAATGTTGGATACTACTGCCTTATTGTTGTTCAACGCACGAGAAAGTAAAATAATGCATACAAAGTATGTAAAGATTTGTATGTAGACTGATTCACATCTCGTTAGATTGTTGGAAAAGCTATACCGCCACCTACCGAATGCAGCCTTGAATTGGGTAATGTTGGGTAAGATGCGCTCCTGCGATGTGGAACTTGCGTTGAAATGATGAAATATGTATTATTATTGGCCTTTCCACAGAGATTCGATTTCTGCGTATGTTATTGAGTTTTAAATGCTGCGCGTTTGATATATTTGATTAGACTGCCATTACTAAAAAAACAACCAAAAAACGTTGATTCATCATAGCACACAATAATGCAGCCACGTATAAAAGCGGTGAATCAAGGAAAACAATGACTTACTGTCAGGTATTTTATATTATTTAATTGAACTCAGAAGGAATCGTTAACATTCTATATGAGCTTATTAATCACGTACACGCAGACAGATAAAGTGATGTATTTTGTTGCTGTTCAATACGCAATTTTATACACTTGTAAATAGCACGGAATGGGAACACTTACAAAAAACTAAGTATTTTAGCGTGCAAAAGACGATGGAAATAATAATAAAAAAAGCTATAGACATTTCACATGATTCATCACATCCCGGTCACTGTTTCTTTCAGCTTTTGACATCAAACAAAAGACGCAGTGCCATGAAATCCAGGACAAATTGCCTGATAAAACAGTTTTTATCCCAAAGCAATCATGGCTTTAAATGCAAAACAGAACGGTTATTTTTTATATTTCATCAGTGCAGTCTGCATAATCAGTGCAATATGTAAAGTCAATGCAGTATTCAGTGCAATTTGTAATTCAGTGCAATATGTATATATTTTAATATATATTATTTCTATTTTTATGCCTCAAATTGAGTCGAATTGCATTTTCAATTTCGTTGTTCAAATTACAATGACAATAAAGATTATCTTCAAATAATTTAAGTAAATGCTATTTTAAAGTATAACCATTTGCTCTGGAACTTCTTGCATTGTAAGAAAGAGTGCTGCGAAACAGTAGTGTTAACCAATTGTGTAATATTTTAGCACGACCACCTCGTTTCTACACAGAACAAAGAATTTCAGAATATCGATATTAACTCCTCTTGGGCCTGCCTGTACCTATCCTTATGTGAAACTATTACAGTATGTTAGTCAAGGGTTTGCACCGCGTATTTCGGTATCCCAACTCTCGCGCTATTTGCCGTGGCGTGGAAGGCTAGCCTTTCGCTGGTCACGTGACAAGGTCGCGAAGATGGCGGTCGTTTCTCCCCTGAAGTGAGCCGCTAGCGTACGCAGAAACTAACAACCGCTGAAATAGTTACCCGGGGCGGGGGGCCAAGAGGACGTACCGCGATAAGCTCTGCCTCGCAGGATCTGGGTAGGCCGATTTTAAAAAGCGAGGGCCTGTCATGCATGTCGGCATTTGCCTACGTCTTCCGTTTAGCCGCCTAGCTGGGTGTCGTTAGCTAGTCTGGTAGCTTGATTCCTGTCAGATTTATCAGCAAACCACCTGGGTAGGTGAAGTTCGCTGCGGCCCAGGGAATAAGCGCCTGGTAAATGTCGATTAACAGGTTAATTACAGGTGGTCTCTTTAGGGAGCCTCGCGTCTCCTCTTGGCACTGTTACAAGCACATTAAATGAACACGTTGGCACAGAGTTAGCAAAAGTGGCTCGCTAAATATTTAGCAAAGCCGGGTTACTGACCCAGTTAGACAGTGTCGCTACCTGAGTGGCTGGAGTGCCTACCTTGTTATTTGGGAATGTTGCTGCTGCTGCTGTTGTTATTGTTGGTTTAGTCAAGATTTCTTGTTTGAATCGAAGCTGAACTATTCAGTCTGTGGAAATGGCCCGCAGAAGTGAGATGTGAGGGTTTGTTTCTCCTGGTGCGGTTGTGTTCCAATAGCTCAAAGTAATCTACTACTAGTCCAAATTATTTGAATTTCTGAGAAGTTTACTAAAGAAATAAGACACACTGCAAAATCTAAAACTTATTCTGAAAAATGACAAACTAAACTTTTGTAATTGTTTTGAAGTTGCAGCGCACTCATAATAAGTGCATTTGTATAACGTATTTAACGTTATACAAAGTGAAACAAAGTCAGCGTTTTGCTTCGGGCATCGCAGTTCTGGTCTATGAGTGTTTAGGCTGTAATACTTAGCATGAAATAGAAGTTGTACTGAGTCATTTACATACCAGACAATCTAAGTTATATCTTTAAGTGAAATACAACCAAATGTAGTATTGCAATGAAGACGCTGAAATGGGTTTGTAGTTCCAGAATAAAATAACGTAGATGCTTTATTAATTTTCCACGGTGTTTACTTTTTAATGTGATATTTGCCACACTTGTATATTGTTTTGGATAAAAGCATCTGCTAAATAAATGTTTTCTGTTGTCAAACTCTCTGTAGAACATTTAAATTCAGAAGGCACATTTAAACAGCACTGGCAGTATTTAAGATTTTCAGATGCGTAATTGTTTTATTTTTTCCTTCCCGGGGCATTTTTATTTTGCCCGGATCAGCAGAAATGAGGAACTCTTGTGGCCTACAGCAGTCAGGCCTATGAGTCATTTAACAGAGCAGAAAGCCCTGGATGCGTCTTGCCAGGCTGTTTCATTTTAGACTCGGTGATGAATTATTAACTGAAATCGTGGCAGGGGAAGGTTGTAGAGGGCGCCTACACCAAAGCAAATGAAAATAGTCATTGCTTATTTTGGTGCAGCCATCAAAGAGTGTGGGCATTATTTCTGAAGCTTAGATTTGTAAAGTCTGAGTCTTAGGCAGTCAATGAACAGTTTATTTTTTTTGGCAGTATTTTTGAAAAAGTGAAATACATATTTAATTGTGAATGCAATTTATGTATGTATATTCTTTACATACAGGTGTAGCTGATGCTTCAGATCCTTCATATACTGGGTGCTTTAATGTTTGGTTTCAAAAAGCCTTAGTAAACCGACAGTGTCATCCATGATACAAAATTACAAATGATTGAATTTCCTCAAAAGAGGGGGTGGAGTATTTTTATTGTTACTATGTTAACTATTTCCTAATTTTACATTACTCTACTAAACAAACAGAAATAAATAAATATATTATTCATATCTGGCTTACAAAAATTCAGGTTAGATACGTAGCTGAAAGATTTCTGGTTCGAATCCCCGACCAGTAAAGTACCGCTGAGGTAATCTGAGCAAGGTACCACCCCCCAAGCACTGGTCCCCGGGCGCTGAATTAGCTGCCCCCTGCTATATCATGATGTCACATATTAAATGCAGATGATACATTTCGTCATTGTGTGCTGTGGTGTGTCAATAATGACAACTGATCACCAAATTCTACAAAAAAAAAAAACTAGTATGCTGCATCTGCTTAACCATAATCTCTAAATGGGCAATTTCATCACTATCTCCACAGCTGAGAAATGATACATTTAGTCCCACACAATTGTTTTTTGGTACTCTGAATGTAAAAAGGATTGTACTTTAGACCAGTGATTTTCAACCAGGGGTCAAGGCCCACAAGGGGGGCCTTAGTGAGAAGGAAGGGGGAGTGGACAATTTATTTGAAAAGCGTAGGAAAAAGTATAACATTGCTAAAGCTAGGCCTTTGCGGTAGCCTATATCAAATTTTTACGGTATATTCTTACTTTGTTTATCCACAAGATCTCCTCTTTTAAACTATTGTCGTGGCTGCTCTTCTTCACCGGGACATCAGTGCATATTGGTATACCAAACCGTAGTATACCAAAACAGTATTATGTGGTCTGCTCCGCTAATCGAATTTAAAAACATTAAGTTTATACAAATTACTAATTTTTGGTTCTCATAGAACGCATCTCTTTAATATTTAAGCCATACTACTAATCTTCTTACCAAATTATGGGAGCCAATAAATGTCCGTATAGCACGGAAAAGCTGGCGTCCAGGCAAATGCTTCTTCTGTCATCTGAAACCCTGGTGATTATTGCACATGCGCAATATAATATCGATATGATATCGGCCAGCCCTAGAAATATCGTAATTTGCAAAATTTGTTTTTTTTTTTTTTTTTTGGAAGGCTAATACCTTAAAATGAGGGTCTTGACAGTTAAGCACATGTTTAATGGTTGTCAGGTTTCTGATTTTTAATGACATTTGCCAGATAAGATTATGAACAAAACAAAACTTTCACCTTCAGTATTGAGAGCAAAGTGTTGGTGGACACAGGGGAGTGAAACCCTGTTTGGGTCATGTTCAAAAGATGTTACTTTTTACGTCATTGTAACCAAATTAAAATATGTTTATACCAATAGACATCTGCAGTTTTTATCATCATTGCAGAACAAGTAGAGGAATTATCATATTCTGTGTTGGGTGGCCCAAATACAATAAATATAATACAATAAATTAGATGAACGTACATAAGGAGTTTCCTTAAGTATGGTAGGAGAATGAAACATGCAGGCAGTTCTAGCAATGAGCAGTTAAAAACACCTCCTGACAAACGAAATGTATCTTTCTGATAGACACATTATTTTGTCCGTCTGTCCACAGTGTTTTAGTTGGGTTCTGCTGTAGTAATTTATTAGACTGTAATTATGTTGCTACTGATGTGTATTCATCAACAGCCTGGATGTATCTTTAAAGGCCACAGTGTAATAGTGTGTGCTGTGTGATACTGGATATTTTGTTCACTGAATTAAATGCTAGGTTGTGAATTACAGAACACGCCTGAGAGTTAGGTCATTTCCTGCTAGGGTCACTTCTCCCATATCAGTAGCTCTTACCACAAATTGTTTTTTTTTTGTTGCTAAATATTGTTGCTCGGTGTCTATTCTATGTTGTTTTTCTTGAGAAGTGTAGACAACTTAAGGTAACTTTGATCAACTTTTTGTTTTTAATTATAAAGAAAAGTACCATGTGTTGGATTTATAGAGTAAGCGAATGATGCTGATCTTCAAATGTTTGTACGTTTGTTGTGAATGAATGTATATTTTACTATTATTGTTGTATAACTAATGGTAATTGCTAATAAAAGTTGTAGGACAATTATGGTCTGGAGGATTTGAGCCATAATTGTGTGTGCACGTAGTTATCAACAGCCTTTGACAAAAAAAAGTTTTGCATAAGGAGGAAGATTTTCCCGTTTGCCAGGCTCTCAGATAAGCTAGGAAAAGTTGGTGCATTGACTTCTTGCAGATGTCATCATGGCCCTTTGGACCGGTTGTATTAAATGATTTTAATATGGTTAGATGTGCTGCTTGTGGGGACTCCTGGCAGTGCCATGAGACGACAGTAAATTTTTTTTTTATTATTATTTAGAGAGAATTACAATATTGAATAAGTTCTATTGTCTGTGTCACATATTTGCTAAATCAAAGAACACATTGAATCATTCTGGGGGTGGGAGTTATCGGTGATTTTGTTGTGATAGAAGTGATGATTTATAGTTTCTGTAGGGGCTATAATTTCAGCATTACTGTTACAGGTGGAGGATTACTTAGAGGTCAATGACCATGTGTATTACACCCAATAGGAGTCAGCTCATTACAAAAAAAAATCTTGTTTAATTAGATTTACACAACCATGGCCAAAAGCCTGCACAAATTATCACAAAGAATGCTTCTAAAGTAGGCATGATGGGTGGGCATGGCCTAGTTTAAGAAAAACTGAATTTATTTAAACAGTTTTATTGACCTGGATATAGTTTTTTTAAAGTGAGTTTTTGCACTTTGTAGCTTTCAGCTCAGCTTATTTCACCCAATTTTTAATAATAATAATAATAATAATAATGATAATAAGTTTCTCTGGCTCATTTGATTGGGGTTATTTTCTCAGGTCTTTGCATCGAACATTGACCAAAGGAGGAGCTTGGGCTTGGGCACTCACAGTGGCGGTCACTTCTTCAGCTAGGCTACCTCCATGCTTGTGTTTCAGTTTAATGTGGTTATTCATAGACCCAGTGCCTCCACCATGTCTGCATGGAACATTGCTGTAGATACTGAACTAAATCTTTGTTTAGCCCAATACCTTTCCGAAAGACTCTCTCGTCACCTCTTATTTTCACTTCCCCATGAATGTGCCTTTACAATCCCCAGAACTTAGTCTCAAACTATTGGAATATAGGAAACACTTTTTAGATGCTGATATTTAGATAAAACCCATGATTTTTTTTCTTTTCATTTTTATTTACAGGGTACAATAAAATCATTAAGTATTAATTTGAAATAATGTACAACAGTCATAACAGTAAGGGGTTAATTTTCTTTTTTTGTTCCTTCCATTAATGCACCCAGACCCAATGAGTCTTGGGACCTGAGCTCTCACCTCCTCCACACCCCTTAGATCAGTGTTTCCCAACCCAGTCCTCGAGGAACCCACGCTTTTGCTTCCTCTCATCTCTCAGCGCACCTGTACCAGGTATTCGGTGTTTCTCATTGGCTGGGCACTGGCAGGGAGCAAAAACATGGACTGTTCGGGGTTTCCCGAGGACAGGGTTGGGAAACACTGCCTTAGATTATAGATAGTATGCAAAGTGCACTTGTCTTTGGGGATGTTTTTTTTTTTTTTTTTGCCTTGTTTACATTTCAGCTTCTGTAAAAATGTCACAGGCAGCTGTCAGATAGATGACCCTGGGTATTTTTAACCGTGGCATTGATGTATTCATGGTTTTATTTTTTATTCAATTAACAACAAAATTGGAACACCTAATTAAATGAACTAATTTAACAGTTTCTGCGCTTCCATAATTAGTAGGGTTGAATAAAATCCTGCACCCTTATTCATGTCATTCTAGCAGAATATCTCAAAGTGTAATGTTGAATTTGTACCAACCATGATGGAAAGACTGTATCCGTCCTCCTGCAGTCTTACTCCTCTTGTGAGCTTACTTGTTTTTTCCTCACCTGCTGCAGGTCGTTCCCTGACATGGCCTACAGCTCAGCCAAGTCGGGCCCCGTGAACGGCTGCATCATGAAAGCTCAGCTTCAGATCATTGGTGCGTCGGGGGGGTGGGCAGGCTCATACGTTGCCCAAGGCGCTGGAGTGACATTTCTCACGTTGCTCATTTTTAGCACCTCCCTCATAATTTCGGCCCCTAGGCTTGAGCGTTAAGGAGCGGCAGGTCGCCCAGTGCTTAATGGCAGGTCCTGGCTCCCTCAGACATGCTGAGCCTGGTTCCACGAGGCCCATTCACTCAGAAATGTCACTTGAATTGCTTCAGAATAATTTATGCTTCTGTAAACGTTCTTACACTTATGTCACCTTTTGAACAACCAGTGTTATCAGCAAAGCTGAAAGAAAACAAAAAGAACTGGTTTGGGCCCAGTCCATATGTGGAAGTCGCCGTCGACGGCCAATCAAAGAAGACCGAGAAATGCAACAACACCAGCAGTCCGAAATGGAAGCAGCCAATCACAGTGTGAGTGCATTGCCCTTCTCTTACCAGACATGTTTACTGTATGAGTTTTTTCTGAAGAACTGGTAAAGCTCTCCAGTGTTTCTCACAAACCGTCCTGTATCTCTAACAGCTAAAAGTCTGGTAATTGTTTTTCCCCCACACAGAATTGTCACTCCATTCAGCAAATTAGTGTTCAGGGTGTGGAGTCACCAAACTCTGAAAGCAGATGTCTTGTTAGGAATGGCCTCGCTAGAAGTCAGTGAGACCCTGAAATCAAACAACATGAAAAGTAAGTCTTCTGTTTTTGCCATCTAATTATTGCATTATAGTTACATTGTAATTATTAAACTTATGACCGTTAATTGTGGTATACATTTTTTTTTATATATTAATCTTGTGATCATCGTTTTGTTTTTGTCATGAACATAGGAATTCTATGTCTGTCTCTAAATCTTTTGAGTGATGGTTTTGTTGATTATGGGCCGCATCATGACTCATTCTTCTGTCACCACGACAACCATAAAGGAAACAAACAGGCTTACTTTATCAATACAAAGAGTCCATTCAGAATTTCACAACATGTCCCTTTGGCCATGTGACTCAAACCATGCAACCCTTCAGTCCAGCTTTAGAGCCCAGTCAGTACCTCAAAGAGCTTAGAGAATGTTATTTATTTATAATTTCAGACAAACTGGCATTCCCTAACAGAAGCTTTTAAGCATTTATGAGTGCATATTTTAACTTTTTAGTAATCTTTTTTTTCATCTTTTTTTCCCAAATAAGATTTATTAAAAAAAAAGCCTTGGATAGTCTTGTACCGAATGTGAGAGTTTTGTTTTCTTTGCTTCTTTTTTCAGTCTCTGAGGTTGTGCAGACTTTACAGCTCAGCACCGACAAAGACCAGATAGACATTGTTGGGGACTTGTGCGTCTGCCTTGATGGGATGCAGGTCGATCCTGAAGTTTTTTCTTCTGTGGACACAAACGACATTGGTGAGTACATCGTTCTTGCATTCTCTAGGCAGGATTTTTATGTGGGCTTGCCAGGAGAGTGCTGTGTGGCCAAGGCTTGACACGTCACAATGCCATGGTATGCTTTTTTTTGTTGCATGCTATAAAATAAAACCAGTTAATAATTGGACTAATCTTGCACTTCTTTTAGTGATATTCTTAAATTATTTAGATTGCCAGTTCATTCTCAATCTGTCCTTTTGTTGTACCATAACTGATCTAAATGTTTAATAAAACACTTTTTTCCCCTGCAAGAATTAATATGGCTCAGAATTAATATTGCATCAGTGTCCACAAATAATACTTTTTTTCCTCTCACCTCAGAATTGATCATCCGGCTTAATTAGTCCAGATTAACGTGGCTGCTGGGGTACACACAAGTCAGGCTCAGAAGCGCGCAGCCATTTTCAGAGTGTTTGCAAAAAGCAGCATATAGGAATGTCAGAGTGTAACACAGAAGCGATGCCTAAATACAGCCGTGTGTTCTCACAGGGTGGAGAAGGCCTCTTGCAGACATATGCTTACATCAATGCACCAAGCCACAAGGATAAAAAATAAATAAATAAAAACAGCCCCCCTGAATTAACATTTTGCTAGAAGGTAGATGAAGCTAAGGTGAAGTCATTAGTCATTGTTGACAAGTCACGACACACAGTGCCCAACAGGCAAACGTGTCCTCTGCATTTAACCCATATGTTACATAGCAGCTAATACAGCCTGGGGAGCAGTGCTTGGGGTGATACCTCACTCAGGGTACCTTGCTGGTCAAGGATTCAAACCCACAATCTTTTGTTTACAAGTCTGCTTTCCAAACCATCAGGCCATCACAGCCGAGCAGGGTGTCCTTCATTAACATCCATCATGTGGTCGCAAGTGAATTTATGGCCTTACATGTCTCTACTCATTTCATAAGCCTGTAAAGAATATTTTTTTCCTCTGCAATCATACAGCAGAGAATAGGTCTCTATATTTTTTATCATCATATTCCTGTTTGTGCTTTTAGGCTATTAAAATGTAGAGCCTTGTTTCTGATACGGGTTCTTCTGTAAATGAAATCACATTTGTAGACACTTGTTTTCAGCAGTAAATAGTATATATGAACGTAGTTTATTTTTAAGTAATGTTTTTTGCAACGTGGGTGTTTAAAACTGGAAGAAACTGGGAACAAAACAGATGTAGTGGAAAAAACATGTGCATTCTCCCTGTTGAATGTAGTGTTTAGTGATACAAGTTGACATTTAGCTGTCCTCTGCAGGATCACTTCCAAACGGGGATTCCCAGCAGAACAGCGATCATCTGAAGTACGTATTCGTGTTCCGTAGGTCTGGATGTGAATTAAAAGCAGCAGCAGCATTTCATAGCTCATACCTGTATCCAGGACTTTATGTGCTTTTTAACAATATGCTATCAGGCCACTGGGTGGCACAGGCAGTCTAGCGGAACGGCAGCAGGTGGTGGAACCTGACACGGTTTGCCAGCCGGCTGGCCACAAAGCCGCCAGGCTCCCACTGCGTCACAGTGTCACGGATGACCGGGCAGGTGCCTGCGTTGCAGGTCTAGCAGAGACGCATCCCCGTCGGCCGACAGTGTGGAAGACATGGCCTCGCCGGGCAGTCGCACCCCAAACAGCGCCGGCACGCCCTCTCCATCGCTGGGGGACTCCCGCTCGTCTCGGCCGCCCCGACCCTCTCGTCCACCTCCCCCGAAGCCCCACAGACCGGCGTCCTCCCCAGGTCTGTGTTGACATCCGTCGCCGTCTTTAATAGCGCTAGCAGCAGGCTCGGCCTCAGTTCCTTCATCTCCGTCACGTTCTGAACTTGGCGTCCCTGACAGCCTCCACCGGATCGTCCGTGTCCGGCGACGTTACCAGCACCGAAGCCCTGGCACGCGTCTCTGCCCCGGCGGCTCCGGAGGCCAGCGGCAGCACCGCCGTCGTTCAGGAGCCTGGCCCTGCGGTAGCGCGGCAGGTGGGCAACATTGCCCCGTCCGCTTCCAGGATCAACCCCATCAGCACATGCCCACTCCCCCCCGGGTGAGACCTCCTCTGCCTCCACATGGCCGAGTGCTTCCCCTGCCTGCACTCGTACTCTTTCTTCCTTAATTTCGTTGTCTGATTGATCGTACTTTGCTCATTGACAACAAAGTTGAATCTAATCTAATCGTAATGGCATCTAATGTAACACACATAGACCGCACAAATCAGAATACCTCAATAGACACGGAAACGTTTCATTGTCTAGCTTCCCCCATAAAGGCCTGCGTTTTTATGTATTCTTGTCATGGGACACGTTGTTTTGGTTACTTCAAGGTGGGAGCAGAGAGTCGACCAAAACGGCAGAGTGTATTTTGTGGATCACATTGAAAAGCGGACAACGTGGGACAGGCCAGAACCCCTACCTACTGGGTATACCTTTTTAATCAGAATAACTCTTAATATAGACTTTTTTTCCTTTTTCTTCTTTCACCAAGTTCATACTAAATGCATAATGCTGCAGCCTATAGTCTAGTGTACTCTAAGGTCCTAAGCGTCAGTACAGTATCGGGCTCCAGTTTCATGTATGACATCAGACTGGGTCCACACTCACCGTCTCTCCCTCCCCTCCCCAACAAGCTGGGAAAGACGCGTGGACCCCATGGGGAGGATCTACTATGTGGATCACATCACGCGGACCACCACCTGGCAGCGGCCCACGGTGGAGTCGGTGCGCAACTACGAGGAGTGGCAGCTGCAGCGCAGCCAGCTGCAGGGCGCCATGCAGCAGTTCAACCAGAGGTTCATATTCGGGGTAGGTGTCTGAGGGACTGGCGTGGCGTGGGAGAGCTATGCTTATGATGCGCTTATCTCCATACCGCAGTCGGCGTACTCCCAGGGGCGTCGTATACGGCCACTGGAACAACACAGCATTTAAAATTCCTCACGCTTTAATGTTTTTTCTTTTCCCCTTTCTTTGGTGTTGCTGCAGCTTCAAGATCAAATTCCTGCTTTGCAGAATAAAGAGTTCGATCCCCTTGGACCTCTGCCTCATGGCTGGGGTAATTATCACACATCAGGCATTTATAATGATTGATTTTGGAACTGGGGGCTTCAGTTGTGTTTAACCATAATCACTCCGTTATTTTCATTTTACACCGAGCCCTTCCTGACGGCAGATGTGGTTAATCCAGTTGGAGCAAAAACATCAGGCGCAGCTGTGCTTTACATAAGACATTGTAATTATGTTACATGTTAGCAGAACATGTCAAAATGCTTAAACAACTCTATTTGCAATGTTTTTGCAGACTTAGTATAGTTTTTTCTTGGAGAAACAAAAGCAGTGGACGAGGCACTGAGAGGATTTAAATCTATGTGTTTGTGTAATTTTCCAAAGAGAAAAGAACAGACACCAATGGCAGAGTGTACTTTGTCCATCACCCCACAAGAACAACTCAGTGGGAAGATCCTCGCACCCAAGGGTGAGCTTCCAGCCTCTTTATATGTGCAAGATACTTGGTGTTGCGTGTAGTTGCTTGCCACGCAGTTCTGTTTGATTGTTGTTGTGTATCATCGTGATCCAAAACAAGCCTGATGTCACACCTGCCTGAGGCTGCTGTAACGTCAGCCGTCTCCTCCCCTCTCGTCTCGTAGGCTGCTGAACGAGAAGCCGCTGCCTGAAGGCTGGGAGATGAGGTTCACCGTGGACGGCATTCCCTACTTTGTCGACCACAACCGAAAAACCACCACCTACATCGACCCCCGAACTGGCAAATCCTCCCTGTGAGTTTGCCGTCTTTGACGTCACGTCTCCAAAGCAGTTGTCCTTGATCTTAGACTGGCAGCTCTTGTAAAAAATTTATGTCAGAAAGATCACTAATCTGTTCAACGCCTTATCACTTATTATTTATAATTAAAATGTTTTGGCCAAGTAAATTACTTTTCCTATTTTTTGCAGCGAAAATGGACCCCAGATCACCTACGTGCGTGACTTTAAAGCCAAAGTCCAATATTTCCGATTCTGGTGTCAGGTAAGTGTGGTGTTCCGGAATGGAATGACATGCGTAGCTTATGGTAAGATGCAGCAGAGAATTCAGGGCCCAACCCTGGTGACCCACGTGGGCCAGACTCCCCAGTCTTGTCGATTTCAGGCAGGCAAAGAAAAATTTTAAAGCTGCTTAGTTTATATTTGCTTAAGGGGAAAAACACAATTTAACATTGGAATATATCCAAATTAAACGTAGCACAGTACAAACAAACAAGAATTTCTCCTGTTCTCCAAAGAGTCACTGATATCTTGATGGATGGCTAGAAGAACACCACTAAAGTTCTCAAACCCCTCCTCAGGGGCACCTCATTCCTTCCATGTATCTGTTTAATTTCACCACCAGCTCAATTCATTAGTTAAATAATTCAATGAGGTATTGATTACCCAAACATTGTACAGTGGTCCAGTCATAAAATACATGGCTGTATAAGAGAGTTCTTTCAAACACTGGGGTGACTTGAGCAGAGGTGTTGAAATGGCTGAACATACTTCGACAGACATATTGTTATAGTTTTGCATGAAGATCATTTAAACAACATTTTCTTAGACCTACGTCTGCACAGTAGTGAATATGCATCTGCCCCCCCTCCCCTGCTAAACCAGGAAGTGGTATTTATTGCTCCTTGACAATAGGCAACAAACAAGCCACACTTGATTGATTTATTTATTCCGTTTATTGTATTTCTAAAGATCAAGTGATGTTTGTGTGTGCGTCTGTTATTTTAAGCTGTAGATTTTGGTATGAGTACTGCTGTTTGGTATTTATTGGTAATTACTTGGTCTATTCTTTCTCAAAAGGTCCAAGTATGTGGGTGTCATCTCATCAGTTAGTACATAGAACCTATAAATAATGTGCTTTAACATTGAGGAATGGCAGCATATTTTGGATTAATTTGTCATTAGCTCAACAGACCTGAAACAATCCTGCTCTCTCTCCCACAGCAACTGTCCATGCCTCAGCACATAAAGATTACTGTGTCCCGCAAAAGCCTGTTTGAAGATTCATTCCAGCAGGTTGGTACCTGTCTTCCATGCTGTCTCACGGAGCCTTGTGATCCCGGGAATTCAGGCTTGGGTGTTTGCCCATTTGTGCCCTAAAGCTCCTCACTTCAGCCCTTTCCACTTTGCTCTAAGTTTAACCTTTAATCTTTTCTGCTGTCATGTGACGCCTTTATCGGCCTGTGCTGCCTTACTGCAGTGCAGTGTTACTCACTGTTAGGGTCGTCTTTTATTAAGATAATGAGCTTCAATTCACAAGATCTTCGGCGAAGGCTGTGGGTGATTTTTCCTGGAGAGGAAGGTCTGGACTATGGTGGTGTGGCCAGGCAAGTTAGACTGTGTTTGTTTTTAAATTGTATAAGTATTTGTAACACAGCGATGTAACGCCCAACCTCTGCAACATAAGCTATATTCTTAAGAAACATAGATGACTATTACTTATTAAATAAGTAAAACTTCCTTGATATATTACATTTTTATCAGCTCGGTGTTGTGAGTGAATGAGCGTTAATGTGCCTTTTGCAGAGAGTGGTTCTTCCTACTATCCCACGAGGTGCTGAACCCCATGTATTGCCTGTTCGAGTACGCAGGGAAGGAAAACTACTGCCTGCAGATCAACCCTGCCTCCTACATCAATCCAGACCACCTCAAGTACTTCAAGTTCATTGGCCGGTTTATTGCCATGGTGGGTTTTGTTTCTTTTACATTAGCTTTTCTTCTCTGTGGCGATGTGTACATGACTAGCTATTCGTTGCTTAGTGGATATGTGGTTTATAAATGAAGGTCAGTTTAAATCTGTATCTTCTGTTATTTTCAGGCTTTATTTCATGGGAAATTTATCGACACGGGCTTCTCATTGCCTTTCTACAAGCGCATTTTAAATAAGCCTCTAGGTCTGAAGGATCTGGAATCCATTGATCCTGAGTTCTACAATTCCCTCATCTGGATCAAGTGAGTTCCACCCGAAACATCACCCGTTTGTCTGTTGCCGTAATCCCTTTAATTAACCACAGGGAAGAACCGATATGTCAGTGTGCATAGTGAGAAGGATCCCATCAACTGTGCATCGATATCATTTCCCTTTAGGGAGAACAACGTCGAAGAGTGTGGCTTGGAAATGTACTTCTCTGTAGATAAAGAAATCCTGGGTGAAGTCACCACACATGAACTGAAAGCAGACGGCAGCAACATATTAGTCACAGAGGAAAACAAAGAGGAGTACATCAGGTATCCCCCCCCCCCTCCTCATACTTCAAAAATCTAGACTTGCCACAGGCTAGAACAAGAGGCAGTTTCTTTGGAATGTCTTCAGCCTTCCCCCTTGTTAATTGTGTCTGTATTTTTGTCTGGAAAAAATGGTCCTTTCTGCTTCACAACTTACAATATGTTGTGCCTTTTATTAATGTCTGAAACAAAGATTTCGCTGAGCTATTCAAAATAGTAAAGTGCTTTCATTTACAATAAAATCTGAGGAAATGGAAGCCTGGTAGATGTTGTGGTATCTGTGTGTTGCAGGCTTGTGGCTGAGTGGAGGTTGTCCAGGGGAGTTGAAGAGCAGACACAGGCCTTCTTTGAGGGCTTCAATGAAGTACTTCCACAGCAATACCTGCAGTATTTTGATGCAAAGGAACTGGAGGTAAATTTTTTAATAATGACTCGGCAAGCTTTGTTGATATGAATTTTTACTAGAACAATGGAAGAGAGGGTGTTGAGGTATAAGTACTTAAATGGCAGACCTTGACTGTAATCTCTCTGGTAATTGGTTGTTTTGTAAGGTTCTGACTGCTGATTGGATGTTGGTTTGATGTTAGAGCTGCCATGGCTATTTCTGGGTGTGTGTAACAAGGAAGTGGCGTTTCTGTTCCGAAAGGTGATGCTTTGCGGGATGCAGGAGATCGACCTGGTGGACTGGCAGAGGAACACAATTTATCGGCATTACGCTCGGAGCAGCAAGCAGATCCTGTGGTTCTGGCAGGTACGTTTTGATCTGCTTGTACTGTTGTACCCAAATTTTTTCTGAGCCCCAAAAAATTGTTTTTGAATATGTTTGTGTGTGGATTTGTATTTACCACATTGTGCGGACCAAATGTCTCAACAATATGGTAAAATCTCTTTGCAATTTACATTTTTAGGTCCCCACAACATAAACCTCAATTTTAGGGAATGCAATCAAAAAACCCCAAAAGTCTTCTATTTTGTTACGTTGCTTATGGTTAAGGTTAGGGCTGTCATAGTTAGGATTAGGGTTACACTCGTAGAAATGAACTGACAGTTCCCACAGTGATAGGAGTATATAAAGCGTGTGTGCATGAATGCATGCATATGTGTGTCTGTATATTTTTATGTGATTAGAAAATCACAAAATGTAATCTGGACAGCCAAATTTCTGCTCAAAAACATCAAAGACCCATGTAAAAACTTGGCTATATCTGTAACTATATTAAGGGTTTTTTTTTTGGCTATAGGTCATACTGGTTATTTTAAAAGATTGCAATGTCCTGTACTCTGCCTTGCAGTTCATTAAAGAAATCGATAACGAAAAGCGGATGCGGCTGTTGCAGTTTGTCACGGGTACCTGCCGCCTACCAGTCGGGGGATTTGCCGATCTGATGGGTACGTTTGGCAGGGCGTTCATACTGACCACGCCCCCATTGTCACAAAGTGATCGCATGCATTCGTTGACCTGAACGTGTCTCTTTTTGCAGGGAGTAATGGCCCACAAAAGTTCTGCATTGAGAAAGTTGGGAAAGAGAACTGGCTCCCGCGAAGTCACACCTGGTGTGTGTTCGTTTCATTTCTGTATGAGCGGTTCCTCGATACTACGGGTGGTTGATTAGGTTCTCAGTGGGCAGCAGCCCGGAAGCTCAGAAATGGAGATCGCACTCAATCTAAAACGTAACTGTGTGTTGTGCATTTTGATAGATTGTATTTTATGCACTTTGTGAGCAAACCAAGAATAATTTGGACTTAAGACGCCCAATTTTCTTTTGTATCTGACATTTGTTCATTTGTTTTTATTATTACTCCTGTGATGTTCGTCTGTACTGAATACATGACTAAATGTTGTCTCGATTCTGTTTTGATTACTAGTTTTAACCGCCTGGATCTACCGCCCTACAAAAGCTACGAGCAACTCAAAGAGAAGTTACTGTTTGCGATCGAAGAAACCGAAGGCTTTGGACAGGAGTAACCAAGACAAGTAAACCAAGTTACTCTGCTGGCTGATCTTTAAGGATCTCTACAGCATTTTGTCCTTTACCTGAGCCTTTGGTCCTTGGCAACAGTGTGTTACCAATGATTCTGTGGAATTGTGGGTCTTGCTGTGAGATTAGCCTCTTCGCCCGCCTGGGGGGTTTTGTTCAGAAGTATCCCCCACCCTCCTTTCCCTGGTTATATAGCAGAAGCCCGCATGGAAGGGGCATGCAGATGCTCAGGAGCCTGCGGATAAGCTAATGCTGAGGCTCTGCTTCCTGCATCCCTGTGTGCCGTAGACCAGAGGTTTTCAGTACCTTAATCTGCCAGACGGACGGCTACTTTCCTTCATTTCTGTAAGTTCAGAGTGAGCATGAATAACGCGCCACTTTCAGTAAGATACTTAATCCGATCTCCTCCCCTGTTGGAGAGGACTCTCACTCCAGTCCCTTTCCTATGGCTGCCATCATGCCACTTCGAAAATCAGAATCGTCAGCCGGTTCAGTCAGGGTGGGTGGGGGTGGCCTCAGGGCTCCTTAGACTTAGGCTAAGTTATTTTCACACTGGGGAGTCGATTGATCTCAACAATGTGCACAATATTGAATTTAATGTTGAAAGCTTGAGAACTATGCACTATAAACTCCACTGTTCTATCTGTGTCTTCAGCCACGTTGTTCTGAAGTCATTGCTTTGAATGTGAAGTGATATTTAAAAAAAAAAAAAAAAAAATATGTGCCCTGCTGCCTCGACTTGTGCGTCTGTGTCCTCTATCTGTATAACAATTAATCAAAAGCTTTAATTTCTGCCCGAGGTTACAGTGTATACATGGTATTTTTCTATTTCGGACAGTGCCTACAAAACTGTCAGTTCTAATAAGGATGTTAAATGTCGAATCATCTAAGCATTTTAAGCATAGCTGTTGTTTTACGTTAGTTTTCTGCAGTGAGGTTTTAATTTTTTTTCCCTTTAATGTGCTTAGTTTTATCTATAGACTGAATTACACATCTGACTGAAGTTGTCCAAATGCCAGTTACATTGGAACTGTGATGGAAGGGTGTCACCCACCTAAAGGTTTCTTTTAATTATTAAAAAAAGTCGAGTGATAGAGCGGAATAAGAGGCCTCTGTTAGCTGAAAATAATGTGCTGATAATTTTGTCCCTGACATATACTGTTTACACAAATTAAGGTTTATTTATAATACGACCATTAAAAAAAACTTACTGCAGAGTAGTACAGTGGCATCCTGTCAAGTAATCAAGGTAGTAAAAACTGCCATGGCACTATAAAAATCATGACTTCCAAATACATTTATCCATTTGTGGTAATCACAAAATGACAGCAGGGCCACTCCAGCTGCTTCAGAACATTTTAACTGGATTTGCTGAACGTGTACCTTAAAGCCTCTGTAAGCTCCTTAGCTAGATGTCTCGTTCGGTGATACACCTACACTGAGGCAATGCTTTCCCCGTGTAACCAGTCGTGAGTAATGTCATGCAGACCATGCTGCAGCAGATTTGTATTTATAAAGCATGTGTGTAGCATCGGCAAAAGAAACGCTTACTTCCCTAGTTTTATAGGGTCTGTCAGACATTTGTTAAATTCTGCAAAGAAACGGTTGGGAATACCGATGACTTCTGTCAGCATTAGTGCTTTGGAGTGCCGTACTTCCTGTCCTGGATAAATTTAATTTTTAAGGGGCACTGAGGTTTTTACTTTTTATTGTTGTTTTTTTTTGTTTGTTTGAATTCATTCCATCTGTTCCATGAATGAAAGTCATGATTGATACCTGTAAGGCAACAGGGAGCCTGTGGTTGAGTGATTATGGAGGTAACTGGGGGGCGCTGGGATGATTGGCAAAGTGAGCAGCAAAAAGGATGCCGTTCCACTGTGGCTGCGCACAGAAGAGAAATGCAGGTGACAGACCGATGTGCTCGCTGATACGTGCACACCTGTCAGTGGATGGCATGTGAGTTTTAGGTTCATTATTGCATTTGCGGGCAAAAATATGCATTTAGCGAATCATCCTTTAGACTCTTAGTTATAAGTGGTCTATAGTGTGCTATGCATAGGGATGTTTTTGGAAATCTCAGATAAGGGTGGAAATCCCAGCTTCTCTCTTTAAAGTATGGAATGTTGGTTTACGTGGCTGCTTATTGTAATTGATCTTCAGAAGTTGTAAAAAAATGAGCTAATGACACCTGAGGTTCTTATCTGCCCCTTGCGTTTATCCAGAGTAGCGCGTTGTCCTGGCGTCACAAGGGTTGTCCGTAATTTTTTGGCGGTGGATGTAATAACGGATATAATTGAGATGTAAAGCCTCAAGTTTCGCAAAAATGTTCTTCACAGTGGGGGGGAAAAAAAGAGAAAAGGTTTGTCATAGAAAGCGTATTTTTATACATTTCACTTTGTTTATGACCCACTTAAACATAAGGGGGTTTTGCTTTAATCGCTATTTTCCCTAATTGCAGAAAGAAACCATTCTCCTCCTCTTGTGCTCATGGTCCACATACAATTAGACATTCTTGTACAAATGAAACATTTTAACAAATCTGAGTAAAATGTGACAGAACCCATGGAATAAAAATGTACATGTAGATAGGAAATTTCCTAACCTCAAATAAAATGGATTATTGGTCTCTTAAAAGATGCTTTTATTTTAAATGGTACTGCATCAAGTTCACCTCTGTATTGTATAGATGCTGTAAATAATGTTAATACTGAATGAACTGTAATTTCTTCTTGTAAAATATCTTTTAGTAAATGGAGGTTTGATGGTTTAAATGCTATTTAATTTTCTGTACATGAAGAGAACTGAGTGTCAAATGTTTAAATCTGTTTAGAAATGTGAGAAATAAAAATATGATGAATGAATTGGTGTCCTTTTTGTAGCTTCTTGTAAACCTTAAAAGCTTATTGGAATAATAAAAATTTACGGAGATTACATCTTTCCTAAATGGACCTGTGTAATGAAAATTGGTAAATTGCTTTCATAGAAATGTTATTGTGGTGATCGCTCGGGCAGAGAAACACGGATGCAGATATGCAGGTTACTGCGGGCTTTAATGGCTGTGATTTGGCAAAGGTACAGATAAGGGTAAGCGAGAGGCAGGGTCGATGATGGAGAGCGAGGGCCTGAAGCCAGGGAATCCGTCCTACAGGTAAGCACTGGCCGGGCCGGGCTTGGCTGGGGAAGCGGGTCAGGAATGGGAGCTGGTCTGGGGAAGGAAAGGAAACGTGAGGTGGAAGGTGAGGCCAGGCAGACAGAACAGGTGAGGGAACTCGGGCAGGCGTGAGACAAAGGAACGCTCGGCGTGGCTCAAAATCATTTGGCACAACACTTCGCAACGTGTCCATGAGCGCTGGCTTCCTTTGTAAGTCTGCTAATTAGGCGTAATGCTGTGCACCCGCTCGGTCCCGCCTGCTTGGGTGTGACAGTTATGCGCATTTATCTTGAAAAATGTGTCTTGAAAAAGGAATGTGTGTGTATCATCAGAGGATACATTAAGCAATGCGTCGTGCAACTCCTAGCACAAACCGCCCCTTTATTTTTAATTTTTTTTTGGGTCTGGACCAATTATAACTCTCTTTAAAAATTATATATTAACCCTAACTTTTGATTTGCTTGCCAAAGTGCATTTTTTTCATTTTGACTGGGATGTTTAGCTGATTTAGATTTGAGAATATTCAGTTTTGGCTGCGTCTGCATATTTGCTATTACCTCGTATGCTCCAGGTTTTCAAGCACTGCCAAGAGGGAGAATTTCTTAATTTCCATTGTTCCGGTAGCAGTTATAATGAAATTCCAAATTCAGCATATTGCACTTTGCTCTCTGGTAAGACATATACACTGACAAGAGCAAAACCTGGCCTCAGAGCATCAGCTCAGTCATTTATCTCACTCCCCCTGGAGCATCTACTGGGGCTTGCTGAAAGCAGTGATATGATTTCTTTGCCAGTCATGAGATTTGAACCAGTGACCCGCTGGACACACTCCTAAACCACAGATGCGTACGTGGCTTTTAGAGCTTTCACTTGCATCTTCTGAAGAAGTAAAATGTCGAACATTGTGTCATATTTTTTGGGTGTGGGTGGCTAATTATTCAGAAAACCAAGAATTTAATCCATCCATGAAGAAAATTGCAAGCTATGATTTTAAAAGAGTTTTGAAATGTGTCATTCTGTAATGTTGCAATAGGAATGACAGAATGATGCGTGTCGTGTGTCTACCTGCATGTTGAACCCTGAGGTATTCATACAGAATTCCATGGAAACAGGCGGCTGATATGCAACATTTGGCCCGCACCTCTTTCCAGGTGCGTACATAGTGCTATGCTTGCTTTCTCAGCCATACGCCAGAAATGAATACCTTAATAAAACACGCCCAAGATGACAGCAGGCCCACCTTTTAATTCCGTGAGTGTGTGACATCACCGCGTGTTGCACAAGCTACAAATGTGGAAACTTTTTCACAGTGTTGCTTTTGTTATGATTGTTTTTCTATGAAATATATTTAAAACTTAATCTATTGTGTTATAGTAATAAAAAAGACAACTGGGTCTCCTGTCCCACCAGCATTTTCAAAATATAGAATTCATTTTAACTTTGTAGCAATCCTCATTAATACAATATCCAGATTCTCTAACATCTACATTAAATGCTTATAGACCAAGTCAGCTAAAAGATTATTATTATTATTCTCATTTTAACGACAGTCTGTCATTTTTAAAGGTGTTTGTTTTTGCCCATAGTTGATTATTTTTGTTATGTAACAGAGGGTGGGGTTTCTTGGGCAAAAGGTAACACTGTGTACTGTACCTGGAAA
>JAODKE010000118.1:37441-48226 GCA_026779605.1 Mormyrus hasselquistii
TTTTTTTTTGGTGGTTTTTTTTTTTTTTTTTTTTTTTTTTTGTTTTAGGGTAGGGGGGGGGGTTTTTGGTGAGAAAAAGTTTACCGGTGTGTCGGGGGAGGGGAGGGGGGGGGGGGGGGGGGTTCATCTCTACCTTTCACCACATGTGGTATGGGAGGAGTTTCGTGTTCAGTATAAATTGGAAGAATATCAGCTCACTGAGAGATTTTTGCAAGGAAGATACATCTGTCAAACGCACCAATGAAGGGTGAGTTTTCCTTTTCAACAGAAACATTTCTGGATATTGCTGTTGTCTTAACTTAGAAATCTTTGTCAGATTCATAGGTGACATATTCATCATAAGTTCATCATGGGTTTACAGTGTTTTTCTCAGCCTCTCCAGGTGTACTGTGACATAAAAACGGAATAATTTCTGTTTTTTGAGATTGTCAGGAATGCATTTTAAATTACATATTAATAATTGTGAGTGTAAGTGTTGAGGTTTCCCTTTCTGTTGTTATAGATTTATGTGTTAATTATGTCGACTGGAACCTTGTTGGGAACCAAGAGGACCACAGGTCACAAGGTCTAAGCTCCAAACACCTGGTGGTTCGAAGAGGAAAACCTTTCAGGATCACACTGTTTTTCAAAGACAAGCCATTCGACCCCCGCACGGAATCTTTGATCTTCAAAGCCTTGCTAGGTACTTTTGGATGGAGCTTGGGGAATATGTTATCTGTTCTGTGCTGTTTAAGCACCACTGGAACTAACTCAACTTCACTCTTTTCCATCTAGGTGAACTTTGTATTGAAATCCCTGCAACATCCTCTCAGCCAACATCAGATTCTACATGGGGAGCCCAGATAGTGTTGGGAAAGACTGCTTACCATTCTGTCACAGTCCAGATTTCTCCTTCATCAAAAGCACCTGTTGGGCTCTACAACCTCCAACTTAATATTCAGTCCCGGTTCAGTCTTCAGAGTTGTATTCTTGGAGGATTTATTCTGCTCTTCAACCCCTGGTGTAGAGGTAGAGTTATATACATATACTGCATTATATTTGATTACTATTTATCTCATGATTACCTTAACAGGTACGGCAAAGTTGGTTGGGTTTTTATGAGTGACTTGTTTTCTGTTTTTTAGCTGATAGAGTATTCCTCCCCTCTGAAGTCCAGAGGCAGGAATATGTGAAAAATGACATGGGTGTCTTGTTCATGGGAACATCTGATAATGTACAATCAAGGACCTGGGATTTTGGCCTGGTGAGTTACCATGGGTAGATGTGGTCAACATAGTATGCACATTTCTTAATAAAGACATCCTTAACGTTGTCCTGTTCCTTTTCCCAAAAATGTAGTATGAACAAAGGATTCTGGAGATCTGCCTGAAAATTCTAGATATCAGCCCACAGCATAGCAAAAATAAGAATAAAGACTACTTGGGTCGCTCCGACCCAGTCTACGTGAGCCGAGTGGTTTGTGCAATGGTAAGTCACATGTCAATCTTCCAATGGCGAATTGGCAGTGTTCATCAGGAGCTTATTTCCAGGCATTGCAAGAAGTCACGTTTTTTATCACATTTCAGTGATATTTTTTTTGTTATATTAGATCAATTGCGAAGATGACAAAGGAGTGCTGAAGGGCAACTGGTCTGGAGATTTCAGTAAGGGCGTCTCCCCTTCACAATGGACAGGAAGTGCTGCCATTTTGAAATTGTGGGATAAGACACAGTTCAGTCCCGTACTGTACGGCCAGTGCTGGGTCTTTGCTTCCGTTATGTGCACAGGTAGGTCAGAACCTGACAGATACGCCAACATTCTGTTAAAATACAACCTGTAGAGCAAACGTCACTTCTTACAGTCTTTTCTGGCCAGCTCTTCCTGGTTTCGTGGGCATAGGTATATAATGTTCTTGCGTGGTCACGGTTTCAGTTATGAGGGTCCTGGGCATTCCAACGCGAGTGGTTACCAACTTCAACTCTGCTCACGACACCGACGGCAATCTCAGTGTTGAGGAGTATTACAGCGAGACAGGAGAAAAGCTGGCTCAAACTGCGGACAGCATATGGTAAAGAGGGTTCACTTGGGTTTAAGCACTTGGTAGTTGGCAAAGCAATAGTACGAATAAACCTTTTTATATATATTTTTATCTCAGGAACTACCATCTGTGGGTAGAATGCTGGATGACACGGCCTGACATCGGGCTGGGATTTGACGGCTGGCAGGCACTAGATCCCACTCCACAGGAGCGAAGTGATGGTAAATGTTAAATGTTTCAAATTTTTGATGATATACTTTGTACTCACAGACGCGCTAATAAAGTTTTGGTATTCTTTCTTTTTTTTCCTTATCTAATGATTCATCCAGCACACAAAATACGGAAAAAAATGGTCCTGCGATGTGTTCCTTTTTGTAAATATTGGTGTTTCTATTCTGCAGGGATATACTGCTGTGGCCCATGTCCAGTGAAAGCAGTCAGGGAAAAGCGAGTGGATCTGTTCTACGACATCCCCTTCATTTATGCGGAGGTCAATGCTGACGTGTACACAGCTGTCGTCAGGAATGGAAAGGTGGTCATGTGGAACGTGGACACTGATAGGGTCGGCTCTCTGATCTGTACTAAGTGTGTGGATAGCAGTTTACCACAGGATATCACCAAAACCTACAAGAAGGCCAAAGGTAGGGCAAAAAAAAGCTGCTATGCTATTGCTATAGAAATTCTCAGGTAAATGGGCTAGCATGGTTGCTAACCGCCAACCTTTTCAATAACTTTTGCAGATAACATGTCATCAGCTGGGTCAAATTGTGGATGTGAGTATTTATTTTACTCTATTTCTGGCTTACGTAGATATTTTAATGAGTGTAATTTCCAAAAACTAGTTGTTTCTAGAACACTGACAACGAGCATCTCTTGGATGAATGCTCATATTTGCATTGATTTCTGCTGTTTACTTCTGTCTTCTTAATATATATATATATATATATGTTCTTCTGACTCTCATACAGCTGTTACGTCATGGCCTTCAGCAAACACGCAGAGTAAGTTTTGACCATATCAACTGATTCATCCTTACTTGCCTCAGCGACATTTACCATGATGCAAGTGCGCCATGAAGTCAGTTAGTGAATTTGTGTTGCTTCTTTATTTTTTCTGAAGGACAAAAGCAGACTTTGGATGTCTCCCTGAAACTGAACAAAGTTCCAGTAGCCGGTGAAAACATCTCCTTCTCCGTCACGGTCATCAATAAAGCTAATTTCACAAGGATTATTGAGGAACAAGTCAATGCCCAAGTCAAGGAGTATAACCGCAGCCCAGAGGAAACGTTCTGGGAAGCTTCTCAAAGGGTCAAGCTTGCACCACGTGGAGGTAATGATCGTTCTACAGTAGGACATCTTTGTGTTGTTTTTCTTACATTGGCAAATGGAGCACTTTGATTGGCCTGTTAAGTGGTTATATATGGTCATGATCTCCCTTTCTTCCTCTTTCTACAGTTGCTGTTATACAGCACTCAATTCCTTATGCCCAAGCCATGAGATTTCTCCTGGGGGACAACTTGGTGAATCTTGCTGTTGTTTTGAGGGATGAAGTCACAATGGAAAGGGCGTTGGCCTATAAGGAGTTTAACATCTCCACCCCACAGATCTCTATTCAGGTGCTTGTTCTTGGTTGAATTCATCAGTTTCACGTAAAGCAATATACATAAAATGTAGCACATCCCCTATAGACCTCAGACAGCCCGTGACTCTGGGATATTAGGGATCTTATTTTATGAGCTAAATCATAATGTCATGAGTCAAGTAAAGGATTTGAATGGTTCTGCAATAGCAAGTCCCCCATTTTGGACCTGCAATTGCAACCATTAAGTTTTTTAATCATTGTGTTGCCTGTTAAACTATTGACAGTTTTAACAATTAATTTTTTTGGAGAGATTTTATTGGGATAAAAATATGTGCATGCAATGTGCATGTTTTAGAAAGGCTTGATACCGTCATCATTCTGAGAAAAGCACTCAGCCGCTTAGATTGCTCTGGGGGTCACAGACGCTGATGAAAGACCTCCAGCATAACAAGCAGCTTTTGTCTTGCAGATCGACGATGAAGACGGCGTCCTGGAGAACACAAAGCACACTGTGCTACTCAGCTTCCGTAACTTCTTTCCGGTTGCTGTGACCGGGCTGCTCAGAATCTCTGGTCCTGGTTTAACCCAGGAAGAGGAGACATCAAAGTAAGGGCAGCATTCATCAAAGCATTTTCATAATTCCCAGTCATGCCACCTGCACTTTTCAGCTCTTTATTTAAATTTGAATAAAACTGTACAATGTAACAGAATATAGTGTGACTAAAACCTTTAGACAGAACTTGTCTTTGCAGCCTAGTGATCAAGCCGTACAGGAATGTTCTTGAACAATGTAGCCTCTCAAAGCTGCTGAGGAGATTTAGGGTTTGTGTCCATGATATCCTTAGACACTACAAACCAAGAAACTTTTAGATTTAATTAACAGGCAGCTCTTGTACGGTGTGTATTACAACAACCATTCAGCGTGTGAATGATTCCTCGACAGCCGGTTAAGAGATTCAGGCTCCAAGTGTCTCTTATGCTACAGCTGACCTTCTCATTTTCACACCTCTCAGGGTGTATCTCTTGAAAGCGGGAGAAACAAGACAGCAGGCCATCACAATCTGCCCCAAGACGGCCGGCGCAAAGATGCTGCAGGCCAGCTTGAAGCTCAGCGATAACCATACGGTGCTGCGAGGTTTTAAAACGATCAATGTGAAGGCAGCTTAGATGCTGTCAGGCTCCAATTCCAGGGCTGAATCGATAGCTTGTGAATGTGTCAGCGCTGTGTGATGAAACATAAAGAAAACAAAGCTGCTTCAGTGAAAAAATAGTATTTATTAGTATTATTTATTAATTTTGTCAGTATAGTGGAACATATTCCACATGCTTATCATTAATCAATGTGTTATTAGTGTTAATTTTACAAAGTGGAATTATATACTGTATTATAAACTAAAATAAAAATATTTTTTGTTTAATTTTCTATTTATTTCTTACTTGAAATGCTTGTGAATAAGGAAATTGCTACCCAATTATCTTGACATGTAATAACCAGCTGTATTTTGAATAATTTATGTATAGATGCGCCTGCCAATTTGAAAATTTCAATAAGTAATGTTACTTGTACAGTACTGGTGTTTTTAGTTCCATTTCTCTTTCCGTTGTTCCGGGTTGTATTTGGGATGTATGAACTTACCGAGAGAAATTTGCACATTATAAAACAATATAAATATAAAGCATGTGATTGTGGAGTTCCATGGAGTCATGCGTTGGGGCTGTATAGCACTATGAGATAACAAAGTATCTATGAACCAGTAGGAGAGGCAAAGAAAATGCTTAGGCATATATGCTAAATTTATGCCTTTTAAATTCAGCAATAGTCATACTGATTGTTTAAAATGATAATGCTTCGCTAGCACAACTGTGGGGAGACATTCAAGAACAGATATTGCTGCTTTAAGGTCAATGCACCAAAGAGGCAGTAAGAATTATTCATTCTCATACACAGTACCATTCAGTAATTATGGGTAAGAACCAGGTTACTGATTCAGAGCCCAAGTCACTTCACAGTAAAATAAAACTAATAAATTTTACCATGCCTGGGGGGGTGGCCCAAAGTCCCTAGAATCGCCTCTGTTGCTATGCCATCTTGGGTTATTCCCTGCCTTGTGCCCAAGTCATGCAGTTAGATAAATTGGCATTTCTAATTGTGTGTGTGCTTGTGTGTGAATGCCGTGATATTCTGGCATCTCATCCAAGGTGCCCCCAGCCCTGTGCCCCACACTTCCTAGAATAGCCTGCAGGCCCCCCATAACTCTACTGGATCATCATTTATGAAAGATGGATGGATGGTCTTAAGTTTAAGTGTCACATCTACTAAAACAATATTATGAGCTTTCAAAAGATTAGTGAGTTTTTAGGCTAATTTATACATAATATTATCAATGAGAGACACCAGATGTCATGTTCCAACAATGAAGGAGGCAGGAGATAGCATGAGGACAAACCAAAAGGGGGTTTATTAAGGAATGGAAATAGGATAAGCAAAAGCTGACCATGTGGGGTCAAACACAAGACAAAATTGGCAAGAGGGGGAAACCACTGTAGCACATACAGTATGAGACGACATCAATGACCGGACTGGGGAGCACAGGACTGGGAGGTGCAAACGAGAGGAATCTGGAGTGAGTCACACGAGAGCTGAAACGAGAGGTAAGATAAATTAGTAACAGGTGGGGCTCATTAGAGCCACACTGGGGAAAAACAAGGGGGCAGGAATGCAGGGCGTGACACCAGAGTTATAATCATGCATGTGAATAAACTATTATAGCATTTAAGGTAGCTCAGGAATTCCCATACAGGGCTATTTAAGGCAAAATATTTAAGATGAATTATAATGTATATCGGTGTTTTCTGCCTCAAAACATGATAGAAAAAATATTTATTATATCGATAGTTTCAGCATTGACAATAATTTTAAATTGTTCTTACTGTCAATTATTTTTAGGGTGCAGTACTTTCAGTCTTCGGCGAGTACCAAATGAATTTGTGTGGTTTCGTTGTTGTCCAGCAGTGGGCAGTATTGTATTACCGAAGCTCTTATCTGGCTATTGTACTGTGCGATCAATTGCTCTTCCACCCGAGGAGTATTTTGACTAGAGATTACTCCTAAAATATTCCAGACTAGTCCATGTTTGCTTCCTATGGATGAAAGCCATAATTCATATATAACACGCAATTTTGAGATGTATTTATTTTTTTGATGCCATAACGGGGTTGGGCGCAATTCGATGAAGATGATTGATAATATAATTGAGTTTATGTTCTGTAACGACCAGATTAACCTTCTTGGGCTGTTATTTTTTTGTTTTGTTTTTGATAAACAGCACACGTTGCTGATAAGCAGAGTGTTTTAGATCCGATTCAGATATAAAATTGACTCAGACAAAGTTGTTCCTGGCAAGTATAAACACGTCAACCTGGCTGCAGTGAGAACATTGGGATGGATGTTGGAGTGGGAGGCTGGCGACGGTAAAGGATGTCAACCAGGGAAGGGGGTTAAACTTGCACACAGGATTAATTCTCATTTCACGTTCACTGTGCACTTCGTCATTTTGTTCTGCTTTAGTTTGGGCGCATGATGACCGTGAGCTTTGCCTCTTACGCCCATGAGATGGCAACATGGGCTAAAAATGAGTGAATAAATGAGTGAGAAAGGGAAGAAGGAGTAGGGGCGCTGGGGGTGGGCACTGCAGAGCGAACGGACCTTTACCGAGTAGCAAACAGCATGGTTTTGTTGATCCCCGATGTCTCAGATTCTTCGGGTCCAGCACTTCGGTGTCGGTGCTGTCAGCCAGGGTTACCAACTCTCCCGCGTCTGGCGTAACACTCATGCCTTCTGACTCACGCAAGAAATCGGCAAATATATATAAATCCATTATAAACCTAAACTTAACGACATCAAAAGCGTTGGGGCAGTTCGCAAACCCTCCAGAACCGAAAATCTCACGACAGCCAGCTGACCAAAGTTGGCAACTCTGCAGTTTAAACTAAATAACCTGCCAAAGCACATTGATCGGGGAGCGAGGCTATCCCCAGATGCCCCCTCTCTCCGCCACAGCCGACGGCATGACCGAGTGCTTCCCGGGGGTGCCGCACCGGCAAGACCCTGACGCATCTACCAGCGGGTCGGTGTTCAGACCTGCGGTGGGAGACACCTGTGATCCGATGCAAGGGCTATAGCCGTCCGCTCAATCAGTTCACAGGCATGTCCTGCTTGGACAACCTTCAAGCATCGGTGATGTTCGTTCTGGAAAAAAGAAATATGCATCCAGGCGGTTCTGCCATTTTATTTATGTAGCTGCGTATTTTTTTCGGGTGTGGATGTATGGTCAACAGACTAGGCTGCCTACTGGCCAGCTGCTGCTATGTTTCAAGCAAAGCTGGGTGATTTCATTTCGACTCTAAAATGTAATGAAGCACTAGAGGTGACAGCGATGTAGTGTTGTTTCTGGGCACACATGCTAAGGGCTGCGGGGAAGCAGGCGAGCTGCTTCGCAATTGGAAAGGAGCTTAAGGGCACTGCCGTTATCTGATGCACTGGCATTTACCTAAAAAGCCACATCGACGAGGAAAGTGATGCAGCCCTTCACGCATGGTGTTGTTACATTTATGATGATATTATGTCTTCTTTAATTTTATAATAATAAAAAAAAAAGTTTCAAATTAAGCTCGTAATCTTCCGTATGAAATGGCTATCAAATTATAAAAAAATAATCAATTATTTACTGTTTCATGGGCATTACTTGTGGGCACATGCTGTTCATTCAGGAATTCCTTCACCACTGCGATGTTGTCCTAATATCCTTGAAATAAAGCAAAAAATATTTTCAGTTTTCCAAGAAATACACACAATTGTATAACACAATTGTGCCTGCATTATTCAAAATCTATTGTTGCTTAGTTGGGAATTTCTTCCTGCTTTTGTCAAAGGAGATGTTCAAGTGAGGGAAGCTTGGGGTGAGAGAGTTAGGGCCAAGTTGGCATCCCTGCAGCAGTTTAGGTTAAGGACCTTGCTCAAGGGCCCAGCAGGGATACAATGATGCTGTCAGCCATGGGATTTGAACTCATGACCTTGCGGATATCAACACAAAGCCCTAATGCACCGAGACATATTCCACTCCTCATGCAACTCAAATGGATTTGAATGATTTTGCAAAGAAGAAAAACTGCAAACTAAAGCCATTTTCTCATAAACTGTCAGTGGCAGATAGCTGTATAATTGTATAAGCACCCATCTTAAAGAGGTCCAGAACTGGGCAAATAAACTAGCAGGCAATGATAAACACCACATTGTACCACACTGCATAGCCTAGCCTCCTCATTAATAGACTGGTCAAGTAATCTTGACAAGAACATCCATCAGCCTTTCCATGACATTGTGATAAGAAGACTTGTATCATTCATGAACAATTCCTTGTTTTTACGCTTCTTCTTTTTTAAGTGAACAAAACGATCTCAGCGACTGCACTGATTCGGTCCATTTGTTCAGTAAGTTATTCGTTACTCATTTCATTCACGAATGAGATCTTAAAACCAGATCATGCTGTTCATGACTGAGGTAAACTCTCTTACGCCACCTACTGGTGTAATGATGTACAGGCGCCTCAAAGACTTAGAATGGCCAATTCACTGTAATTAAATTACTATTAAGAATAACAGTGCAGGCTGGAGCTTCATTCCTCTCAAGGCACACAGCATTCATACCTATGGACAGTTTCGTTTGGAAAGAAAACTTGACATCGGTAGGCCTGGGATGGGAGCCATATTGGGTCTGTTATGTCTTAGGCAAGAAGAGATTGTTTTGAATACTGTGTTGTCCTTGCCTCATGGTTAGTTCTGCAGACCCTGAAGACCTTGGAGAGATAGGGGGCCACCTGCAGAAAGAGATTCAAAGCTGCAACCCAGTTGTTGCACAAAGAACTGTAGTTACAAGGTAGTCGCAGTAGGCCATACGCAATATGTTATGCGGTAGTACAAATGTATAAGTGGTTATCACATTAATCATATCCATATATTTACAATGGATCAATATCTATATCCATATGCCAAGTTGGAGTTTAGCAGTCGAGACGTTTTGGAAAATAGAGCAAAATGGCTCGATGTACTTTGCTACCCAGGTGAACCAATAGAGCAGGAGAATTGCTCCAAACCATCTCAGGGCGCATTGCATTCACACCTGTGGACAATCTGGCAGCTCTAATTCACCTTAGCATGTGTTTTTGTCTTTGGAGGAGAATCCGGACAAAACCCCTGGACAACACGGGGAGAACATTGCATCTCGCATGCTGGGGTGTGAATTCAACACTGGGCTGGTTGGTGGGAGGGGCGTCTAACTATGGCACCAACATGCTGCCCCTGCAATATATAATATAATATACAAGATCAATAAGCATATATTTCAATAGAACAAACACAAGAAGGATTGATTCACTGAAAAGAATCATGATTTCCATCTAGTGATAAGACTGGCCTTTGGGAGTGCAGTCACGGAAGAGTGTAGACACGGACGGAAAGGTGATTCTTATCTAAGGAGACATCTGAAGGGCGTTTCATGGTCTGCTAGTGCCTGTCATAGTTCTTCAACTGGGAGGTTTAGTGAAAGTTAAACGTCAGAGACTGAAAAGCCAATAAGAAATTATTTAAGGCTTTAAAAGAATATCTATCTATCTATCTATCTATCTATCTATCTATCTATCTATCTATCTATCTATCTATCTATCTATCTATCTACTGTATCTATCTATCTATCTATCTATCTACTGTATCTATCTATCTATCTATCTATCTCTCATTACTTTGGGGCTGCCTCGAGTCGTGCTGCCACAAAACCCAAGTAACTGTACAGAACCCATATATTACAATGAATTGTAAATATTATCTTCAAGTGAAGCATACTACACATCACTGTCTGTGTTTCACGTCACTGTGTATTTCACATCACTATTTTAAAATATTATATAAACACTCTTTATACTTGTAATCGTGCATGCAATGATTATACTTTAAATAGATACAGGAAAACTGTTAAGCTGGGCCGACTCTAGCTACGGGCAGAATCGGTAGATGCCTCGGGCCCCTGAATTACCTGTGTTTGGGGGGGGGGGGGGGGGGGGGGGGGAACGAAAAGCTTAATTTTTTTTGGTAAGGAATGTTTTGCCCCGGCCCGCGAAACAAGACAAGCACCC
>JAODKE010000118.1:52983-65990 GCA_026779605.1 Mormyrus hasselquistii
ATGTGCATGCTTGTGTATGTGTAGATGCTTGGAAGCCATTTTGCATACCACTGCCCTCTCATTAACAAAGTGGTTTTGGCTACAGAAATGCCATTGACCTGATAGACAAAAAATATCACGCCATTCTCTGTAAACTTGATACTGTGTGAGAGTGGCTGGCACTACGTACGCATCACAAATCACTTGGAACAGACACCGTAATGCTTTCCCGCACGATAAGCGAAGCCCTTGTCCTTGTCTGCATGCTGTAAGTATTCTGTGGCAGTCACATGATTTGCTGTTTTGAGGGGCAACACCGTTTGCATTAACAAGTAGGTATGTACAGTATCCCCGGCGTCTCTGTGTGTGAAATTTACAAGCTCTTTCTGTATTCATACGGATTTTATCTGGGTGCTCCACTTTCTTTTTATTCCAAAATCTTTCAGTTAATTAATAATTTTACCATTTTAAATAGCTCAGAACCATGGAAACAACTCTAATACTTTTATTGTTTTGGAGCAATTATTTCATTTTTAAAGCTTTTCTTAAATAATAGCCCAATTATAGTAAAACAACATTTACAGCTGCTTGGAAATTTTCACTAATTAGGATCTCCAGTCCTTGTAAAATCGTTAACTGAAATGTGCTGCGAATCTATAGTTCGCAAGAGCAAATTAAAAAATATGGAATTGTTTGTTGTGGATTAATGTAAAAATCATTTCATTTGCAGTGACCCCTGACACTCAACTCCTTGTTGGAGGTTTACATCCATCCATCTTCTAACTGCTTATGTTGGTCATGATTACGGGGGGAGGGCCGCACAATCACAGAGCGCAGGGCAGGGGTACACTCTTGATGGGAGACCAGTCCATTACAGGGCACATTCTTAGCACACAATCACCTCTATGGGCAATCTAGAGACGCCAATTAGCGTAACTGCATGTCTTTGGATTGTGAAAGAAAACCCGGAGGAAACCCATAATGCACAGGGAGATTATGCAAACTTCATATACACAAAGATGGGATTTGTATCCCGGAGGTGTCAGGTGACTGGCCCATCATGCCACCCCAACAGAATATATCATAGTATATTCCTTTATCTACTATTTCACTAGTTATAGCCATCCATACATCTTCCATGCCACTTATGTAGTGCGAGGTCATGGTGAACCTGGAGCTCATCCCAGGAACCACAGGGTACAAGGCAAGGGGGCGCCCTGCATGGGGTGCCTGCTGGACGCTTCTCTTTCTGTTACTTCCCCACTCTTAGTTAGCCCTGCTCGTGTCAGTATTTCACCCGCAATAGCCAGAATGTAGTGAAATATTAACATAACACATCTCCGAATTGAGAACCACGAGATACATTTCTGACAGAGAAATTCTGGACTGTTCGGGAATAGATATATGGACTAAATAATGAGTGGATTCACAAAGACAAAAATATCGCAAGCTGTCTGACATTTTGAGTGTAATTACGGCTGATAAATTCTGCATGCCTCTGCACAGGCATGACCTTGCGTGCACTTATCAACCACTAAAAAAAACTAGTGTTAAAACGCACCTCCTGCGTTTCTGGCCCCTGGTGACACAGTGGGCCACAGAGAAGGTTTTGTACACCCACAAAATATCCTCTTCACTCCACTGATGAAATATGTCATCCGTACGTAAAGATTCACTGAGAACCAATATGAGGAATCCTCACACGCTTTGGGTTCACCTTCTCTCCGATGTCCTGCATAATGCAGCTGAATGATTCATTCCTGCACAACTGTTTTGTCAGCCTACATCCTTTTTTTTTGTGTCTGGGCTGCATAATTTAAAATACTCATTAGCGGGTAATTGCTACACATTGTCTTACACATGGAGATAAAAAATAAAGGTCAGCTGGCATTTTTTGCTTAAATATTTGAAAGATACCACTTGAAATTCTAATACCGCCGGTGTTGGTAGAAATCACATTGTTATCATGAATCTCCTACATGCTTTTTATTTTTAAAAATATTGCTGCCCTGTGATTACATTCCCCACCATTCACAACTGTATTAGATGACACATGGTAGCACAAGTTAAACAAGAAATTTAAATAAACCCTTAACAATAACACATTTTCTAAAAGAGTGCAGCTATTCAGTGTTCAAAAATTACAGAAAAGGCTAAATCCGGCATTGACTGGCTGTGTATTAAATTGAATTGGATACATACAGCTTACAGCAGCACGATACTTACAGCATCGATGAACAAAACCCGATCAGGCATAACATTAAAACCACCTACCTAATATCGCGTAGGACCCCCTCATGCAGCCAAAGCAGCTCTGACTCGTCGACGTATGGACTCTGCAAGACCTCTGTAAGTATTATGTGTCACCTGACACCTAGATGTCAGTAACAGATCCATTAAGTCCTGAAAGTTGCGAGGTGGGGCCTCCATGGATTGGACTTGTTTGTCCAGCACATCCAAACAGATGCTTGATTGGACTGAGATCTGGGAAATTTGGAGGCCAAGTCAACACATTGATGTCTTTGTCATGTTCCTCAAACCATTCCTGAACAATTTGTACAGTGGGGCAGGGCACGTTATCCTAATGAAAGAGGCGATGTTAAAGTAACATCCAGGACCCAAGGTTTTTGCCATTTCACTGGCTGGCCTTCCTTAGACCACTTTTGGTTGGTACAGACCACTGCAACCTGGGAACACACCACAAAATGCTTTGGAGATGCTCTGACCCAGTCATCTAGCCATCACAATTCGGCCCCGGTCAAAGTGGCTCCGATCCTTACGCTTACCCATATTTCCTGCTTCCAACACAACAGCTTAAGAAACTGATTGTTCACTTGCCTGACATATAATGACACCCTTGAGAGGTGCCATTGTAATGAGATAATCAATGTTATTCACTACACCTGTCAGTGGATTTAATGTTATTGCCAATCAGTGTGCATTTAGTGTAAAACATACAAAATGCAAAGACAGCATACATAGTGTAAACAAGTCAATGTAGTGCAGACTAACTGAATGCACACATGGAATCTGGAAAACAGGATATTTTTAAATACTATCGTATTAATACGAATGAATGAATGAATGAATGAACGAACGAACAAAACAAACAAATGGGCCGATGGTATATGTGCATTTAAAATAAACACTAGCACTGGATGTTTACTGTTGCAAAGACAGGAAGCTCCTGACGAGCTGTGGCTGGGTGTAGGGGTGGCGTGTTCTGTACCTTAAGATACAGAATAATCAAGTGGTATAACATCTATTGGTAATCTCGTGATTTTGAATCCTGTTAGAGCATTTAACATAGCACGCTGTACTGTCTTCTAAGCTGAATTAAAATTATTTGATCCATTTTCAGCCTCAGGGACAGACAAACAAAGCACAACTGATCTTGAGGTAAAGTTGAATATTTGGTATAGCATGATGAATATAACTAAGGTCAAGAGTTTTGATATCAAGTATGTGGATATAAACACAAAAAGGGTGATCAGTCATCCATAACTGTGTGACCCACAGAGAACAATGTAGTGGAAAATGGTCTAATCTCTTAATATGGATAAAAGCATTGGGACACCTGGCTATTGAACCCATAGGGACTTTTATGACATCCCATTCTAAATCCACAGGCATCAATACGGAGTTTCACCCCACTTTGCAGATACAACAGTGTTCATTCTTCTGGGAAGGCTTTCCACGAGAGATTGGAGTGTGTCTGCAGGAATTAGTGCCCATTCATCCAGAAGAGCAATTGTGAGGTCAGTCACTGATGTTGGACATGAAGGCCTGGCTCGAAATCTCTGTTCTATTTCATCCCAAAGGTGATCAATGGGTTGAGGTCGAGGTTCTGTGTGTGCCAGTCAAGTTCTTCCACACCAAACTCACCCAACCATGCATTTCTGGACCTTGCTTTGTGTACTGGGCCACAGGCCTGCTGGAACAGAAAAGGGCCTTCCCCAAACTATTCCCACAAAGTTGAAAGCACAGAATTGTCCAAAATGCTTTGGTTTGCTGAAGCATTAAGAGATCCCTTCAATGGAACTTAGGGGTCTAAACCTGAAAAATAACCCTGCACCATTAACCCTCCTCCACCAAACTTTACAGTTGGCACAATGCAGTCAGACAGGTAACTGAAGCATGGTTTGTCACTCCACAGAACACGTTTCCACTGCATGAGTCCAGTGATGGTGCTTTACACCACTCCATCCAACACTTGGCATTGTGCTTGGTGATGTGAGGCTTGTATTCAGCTGCTTGGCCATTGAAGCCCATTCAACGCAGCTCCTGGCACAAGGTTTTTGTGCTGGAGTTAATACCAGAAGTAGCTTGCAACTCTGCAGTTATTGAGTTAAATGTGTTGGTGACTTTTATGCACTCGGTGACCCTGCTTTGTTATTTAACATGGTCTGTCACTTTGTGGATGGTCTTCTGTTGTTCCTAAATGCTTCTACTGGGCAATAATACCACTTACAGCTGACTGTGGATTATGTAGCAGGGAAGAAATTTCACTTATTGCAATTTTGGCGTCCTATGACAGTACCATGCTTGAATCCACTGGGTTTTTCATATCTTCAGAATGACCCATTCTTTCAGAGAAGATTATAAACCTGACCTCATGCCTAGGTGCTTGATTTTATACACCTGCGACAATGGGTCTGAATGAAACCCCTGAATTCAATAAGTGAGAGGTGTGTCACAATACTTTTGTCCTTAATGTTATGTATGTATGTGTGTGTGTGTGTGTGTGTGAGTGGGTTTACCTATCCTTATGGGGACACAATGTCCCCATAACGTGGTAAATATCCATAAAATAGAGAAAACTCTATGTTATAAAAATCGGTGACTGCTATGAAAAAACTAAAAATGCAAAAACTCTTGTATTTTGTTTGATTACTTATGGTTAAGGTTAAGGCTGGGTGGGGGTTAAGGTTGTCATAGTTAGCATTAGCATTTTTCCCATTAAAATGAATGAGTGGTCCCCATAAGGATATGTTTACCCTACATATGTGTGTGTGCGTGTGTATATGCACATAGACACATACACCAAATTATATTTTCTTTTCATATAAAACGCATAAAATAAGCTATGTTTATAATATTAATGTTAATCATATATTTACTTCTCACCACTTTACTTTTGTCACAATTTGAAAACCAAAGCGTTTCAGCTGACACATTAATTGAAACATTTAACATTTTAAATTAAGCAATTAATAAATGAGTAGCAAACGTGAGTTTTCAGGGCCAATTTTCATGTCTGTCCTCCAGGTTATAATTCACAGACAGAGCGTCTGGTCTATTGTGCAGTGAACTCACACTGAGCTACTGTGATTTAAAACCACGACTAGAAAACACAACCTAAGAGGTTAGTTTCTGTTTCTTTAGATCTCAGTAGTGAGTAAGAGAGAAAAGCACAGGTAATGAGATATTGATCAGCGGGCCAGTGAAAATCCTTGAAAATGATTGAAAAGCTGACCCTGCCCTTAACTATAGTCATCACGATGATCGATAAACCTTCCACCTTTACTATCGCATAGATGGCTAGATCTATTCAATGAAAATCATGTGTTTTGCGCGCAGTGACTCTTTTCATGCCAACAACGTCGTTGTGTATAGTTTCTGAGCTGATAATTATGCGGTTCTTCATCTTCCTCCTTAAACTGGGGTTTTAACCTCATTGGAATGAACACTGTGAACTTTTGAACCTTGACATTGGATTTTACTACTCATCAATTTCTTATCAGTAACACCTATTGTTTATCGGAAAGTTATTAGGCTATTATTCACAAGTGAATTGTATAGTCTGTATCATATCTGGGTTTATTGCTAGTGTTGTGAGAATTACTTTGATCGTATTTGTCCGGTTTAGGCAAGTGATCGTGGTCCCCGAGATACGTGCAAAATTACTGCTGCATTGAGGCGCGTTTAATTTCCATAGCGTGAGAACTGACATTGTTTTGTTTAACTGTCGGTGGTGTATATTCTGATCTTCATTTTGCCAGTCAGTGGCGTTGACACTTGTTTGGGCGTTTACAGAAGCTTGGTCGAATATTGAGCTTTGGTCACTTAAATTGTTGGCAGTCGATCAGTACAGGTCTTACTGTAGCAGAAATATTGCACACCAGAGACGTCCTGCGGGCTTTATCCGGACACATCCTGACTTTATTTTTAGTTCGGTTTTTGCAAAATATTGCGCTTTATTTTCTGCAATTATAACTGACGCCAAAGTGTATGGTGTTACATGGGCTATGATGTGTGTCTTGTAACCTCTGTGCTACTGTGCAGTAAATGTGTTAATCTAATGAAATGGCCAGACTCTTTCAGAGAATTGGTACCCTTTATATTAAATTATAGATTAGGATGTATCTAATTAATTAGAGGCTATGTGCACAACTTATTTTTCCTCATTGTTTATACTCAAAATGTACTGTGAGTCTAACCCCTTTGGGTGCAAAATCATCTTTATCTTTCGGCTGAGCGTAGCATCTTGCCCACAGGGAATTACTCTGTAAGGCATTTGTTCAGCCTGTGTCTGGTACCCAGCCCACTGTTCCATAATCATCCTGCATACTAATTTCTGTAGTTAATATGCTGATATATACATCAAATCGTTGCATGGTCTCCGAGCAATTCCGCTCAGTTATCTTCTGTGTCTCTGCTTAGCAATTTGTGGACTTTTGCAGGAAGATTTGTAATGGCTCTTGAGGCTTGATTTATGTAGATGCTGTTGTCTGGTAGAACTGCAATGGGTTGGCGCCCCATCCTGGGTTATTCCCTGCCTTGTATCCGTAGGTGTGCGTGTGTGAGTGAATGGTGTGTGAGTGTGCCCTGCGATGGGTTGGCGCCCCATCCTTTCATGTTCCCTGCCTTACCCCCCTAGCCTCCGGAATAGGCTCCAAACCCCCTGCGACCCTGAATACTGCAGTACAAGCGGTTACAGAAAATGGAATGATGAATGTCACGTTGCTTGACATGAAACTGAAGATTGTGTTGAAATGCAAAAATAACTAGAAACTTTTGGAAAGTACCCCCCCCTCCCCGTGATGTTGCTTGGTATCGTTCTGATTGGGATTTACTTTTCAGATGGATGAAAACACTAAGTATTAATGTTAACTGCAGGGTAAATGCAGAATAAATGATTTCACAGATTTTGGTGTTTGAGTGGTTAATGCAATTTTTCTGTTTTTTTTTTCCTGAACTCTTTCAATTGAAAGTGAAATTTTTACCTTTCACGTTCTGTTAATGGCTAAGCTTGTTTGCATACCCCCCCCCCCCCCAAATTATGTGTGACACTCTTCAGGGTGTACATCAGCTAGCTGCCCTAACGCTGACGGTGGGAGTCAGGATGAGCGATCAGATGGACGGCTGGATGTGAAATTGATTGTTTTATGCATTGCTTGCGCTGCTAAATTTCAACCCCAATTTTACCTTTTGTGTGGCATTTAATACAAATGCTACAGATAATGGCTTATAGTTGCTGTGCGAGTCTCATCTACCGGCTGGAAGAGAACTTAGTTCTTTTTGAAATTGAGATTTTAGAGCAGAGTATTAGTATTCCATAGCCTATAAAGGCACGGATGTGGAAAAACCTTGTTTTACGCGTATACCAAATTAGGCCTAGTTAGAGTGTACAGAGTGGGGAAATGTCATTCTGCGTATGCAAAGCAGTAATGAATTTGAAAAATGGCCAATATTAGAAATGCAGCACGTATTTATTTTAATTTTCAATTTAAAATTTCAAGGTTAATAGCTTTGCTTGGGACCTGTTGTGTCCAGTCACCCCCCCCAGGAGAATCAGTTTTCATTAGACCCCTGCAATCAACTGAATAATTAAAGGTATTGTTTGGGTATGAAGTGTTACATGATTTGTCTGTGGTTAAAAATAGACTGAAGAACAGTCCTGCCTGCTGATTGCTGATGCCTGCAAAACAGTCTTTAATTTGAATTCATTATATGAGCATTGGAGGGGGAGTGAAGGAGAGACCCAGTGGTCCGTCCTGTAGAGGTGACAGACTCGGCATCCCTTGTTGGGAGTGAAGGACACCCTTAAGTGAACTTCATTTCAATGCAAGGGGATCTGTGTAAATCATCACACGGACAGTTTGGTGTTACTTAAACCTTTTTTAAATAATCCCTCCAATGTAAAGTGCCAGGCGGTGCTGACAGCTTGATGGATTAAGCAGATCCAGAGGCTTTACGTGTTGAAGTATCTTAACGAAATGATACTTTATTTGCCTTTATTACAAGTATAGGTACAATGCAGATCTTTAGTTTCTGCATGTTCCGTCAGGTGAGAATGAAAACATCTCTCGAGGTTAAGGAAACGCTTGAAGGCCCAGCAGCCATGGGGCTTGAACCAACAACCTTCCCATCGCAAACACAGACGTCCAAACTGCTGAAGAAATTACTTTCTTGTTGGTTACCTTGATGGTTAACATGGCCATTTTTCACAATCTGAATCGTAGAAAGCTGAAAACATACAGTAAGCAATATCATTATGTGTTTTCCCAAAAATGTATATTTCATTATTGCTGACATTTGAAAAGGAGACTTCCTCATTTATAATATAAGGGGGAATTTCAGGATAGGGGCTACAAACCAATTACTGTCAAAAAACAAATCAACAGAATGGCTGGATTGCTCCTTTTTTTGCTCTTATGTTGGACCTTTAAGGATTCTTTATTACAGGGACTTGAAATCAGTTCTGTGAAACTACCATGAAATACAGAAGTATTTCAAAAGGTTGGAATTCATTGCCGATTGGAATTCACACCGTCCCCGTGTTAAATGTGAGGTGTCTGAAATAACATTGCTAAAAAAAAAAATCTGTTTTTCGGCTGCAGTTTTTTTCAAAGATGGTCAAAATCAGTTAAAGCAGCCTGTGCAGAACTTGGACTGCCTGGATTTATACGTATGATAACCAAACGACATCCAGCTGTTATACTGAAACAGGTGACGGTGTCCCTGTGGGCGTCCCCAGTGCATGAGGCAGGGGATGCACTGGGTTGGCGGATGAGTATAAACATTCTCCCCCACCCACATTTTGGGTAACGCTGTGAAAAGCTTAATTCCAGATCCTGGAATTTGAGATTGAAATTAGGGCCATTTTATGCATTATTGCAAGTCTTTGAGACGTGTGAACTCTCCATCACTTATCACTTAACTTCATTGCTTTAAAGGTACATGAATTCCTTGTGTACCATTCCGTATGTAGCGGTCGTCAGACGGTTGCGAAAGGATCACAGTCACATCCAGCTTTTCAGCAACGACGATTTACTGTTTACATATAGAACGGTGATTGCACTCCTAAGCAACATATGCTCTTTTCCAGCTTAGGCCGCAACAGCCAAACAAAAAAGAAAATACGCATTTATCAACTTTCCAAACAAGTTCTCTTACAATAAAACATATGAATCATGAGTTAAAAATAACAGAAATTATATCCTTATAAAATAAAGTAAAAACACAGCTGTACAATTACAAATTAATTTAAAGACCAAGAGAGCAAAAAAAAACACATCTTACCAACTCGATTCCCAAGCAGCTTCTGCCGGGGAATTAGCAAGATGGCTCAAAGTGCGCTGCCCAGTAAAGTGCCCCACCCGCAACAACACACAAAAAGGAACCTTTTATAAATTTGTCAATGAAACAAATGCCCTCTGATAACCAATACTACTTGTAATAAAATAAACGTAATTTATATGCACAAAACTAAATTATTCACTAATATAATAATAATAATAATAATAATAATAACAATAATAATTGCGAAGGTTTTACAGAAGTTCAATAATATATTAACTAACTTGGCTACACGTACATTACTTTTGGTTGGTACGTACATTGACAGTTGGAAACTAAATTCACAAGTAGATGCTCAACATGGAAAACCTTATGCTAATTGGGGTTGTGAGTTGGTCACGACCGATGATGGTTACAATCAGTCGTAATCAGCGTTTTGGGCACATTTTGGTTTCCCAATAAACGACACCAGCACTGGAGAGTTGATAAGATTCTGACCATCTGTTGGCTCTGTTATACTAAACTCAGATGTGTTGCTGAAAACACATCCAATGTACTAATTCATTTGAGACGACATCATCCGAATGTGTGTACGACTGTAACAAGGCAGAAACAACCTCTGCAAGTTAGTCTCCATGTGGTCTTTAAAGCTTTTTGCTGTGAAATTCAGACGGGGCTAAAAAAATAATTATGGATATAGGGGTGTTTAAGGCGACAGATATGCGACCATATTTGGTAGAAGGTCGTTATAGTTACATAAAAATATGTTAAATTATTTGATATACATACGTGTGTGTGTGTGTTTGTAATGTGCAAATAAGTGTCTCTTAAGTTTGTTAACCCTTTGTTTTACAACTGTTCCTGTTGTAGTGTTTCTGTTTGCAGTTTTAATAATTTTAAAACAAATTTTTTTTTTGATCGCAGTACCAAAATTGCACCAAATTGCAAATCCAAAGCTTGAGTTTGAACTGAACCATTACTTTTCCGTAATATTACACCTCATTTAACGTGTAATCATATGTCTATGCAACAGGCAGCAAATTCCATGCTGGGAGGACAGTTTAAAGGAACTGGAGATATGATCAGAGTAACTGAATCCCACATCACAAAGGGCCAGCAGGTGATGAACTGCATGCACTAACCCCCATAAAACCAGAAAGACTAAATGCGTTTGATGGGAGTTTTGGCCAAAGGATAACATGCTAGAGGATGTTGTCACACCCAAATCTTAAAGGTGATCAGCAAGCACAAGCTGCTTGGGTTTTCTAAGAACCCCTGCAGTCCGGGTAATTTATCAAAACTGCAGAACATTGCTCTCACACATAGAGAGGCTTCTGCAGCAAAATCAACTCGCAATCAGCAGCCTGCCAATAAGGCCCTTCCTGCAGTACTCACGGATCACCTTTTTTTTCCTAAATTATTTGAAAAGGGTGGAGGGGAACAAGAAACCCATTAATGGTGATTGCCTAAGGCTCCTATGAAACTCTGTGATAAGGACTGATTTCTTTTGTGTTCACTTGATGTCCATCTTGTGTAGTGGTTCAAAGTAGTTGACAAGCAGAACAAAAAAAAAAGCAAGTTGATGCATTTGCAGGGAGAGAGAGAGACAATAACTATTAGGAAGCATCCTAGTGCAATGAAGCAATGAATTAAGTCTTCACTTTACTGCCTCGTGCACATGTGTTTAAGCTCTGTGATTTTGATCATTAAAAAATGCATGCTAAAGAATTCAGCTTATGATAATGGCCTTCAGCAATGAGTTACCTGAATTCCATGCTCTGTTTCCCTATTATGGATCAGTGTGCTCCTTTAATGAAAAATCTGTCTAATTATTAGAGAATCATTTGCCTCTGAAGTGGTTGGGTGGCTCAGCGGTAGCTCTGTTGGTTTATATCTCCCAGACGAGGGATCAAATCCCATTTCTGCATTATCTTCAAGTGTGTTGCAGTTGTTTAGCCAGAAGTCTAAAGACTTGCAATTAGATTTGTAATTGGTTTAAATTGCCCATTATATATAATTTTTTTTTGTGTCCAGGCTTCTGATCTTGTGTCTTGTGCTGCCTGGGATAATTTCCAAGTCTCCCTGACCAGGATAAATGGTTGGGAGATAGATGGTTTCAATTCAGGCTCTCAATCTGAAGTCATCACACAAAATGTCAGAAACTGACGTTTATATATAGATTTAAGAATTTGTTTTGATCGGCTTGCTTTGAAATTCATGCTTATCTGAGATGCTTTACTGTAGTGCTGATGTTCTGTTTAGTAAAGGATGTACAATATGTTCCATGTTTGTCCGAATACAGCAGGTTTCTATCTGGCTGTCGGCAGAATTTAATTTGGCAGTGCATGGCGAGTATCCATTTAAAGCATATGCACATGAGGTAACTTGAACTGGATAATAGAAATGCTGGAATTGTAGTATTCCTTGATCCATCTAGGCTGACTTTGCATAAAAATCTCTGCCTGGTATTTCTGTTCTGGAATTTGGTTATTAATTATAGGAAGTGAATTGCTGCCTGCAAACAATATATGTAGCGTGCCAAGCTTGAATAAAAGTATAAAAACTTACAAAAGTTCTACTGTAGCAGCAGACGATTGATGATTATTGTGTCAGTTGTGAGTAGCAAATGAAGGGGCATTCCAATGTACAATGACTAATATTTAAGAGGTTAAACATATCAATCGTTTCAAACATATCATGTGCAACGAATCACTACATCCCACAGACTTCCATGTAATGAAGTTATGTGTGGATACTTCTGTCTGTGTGTGGACCTTCAGTTTGTAGTCAAAGGGACACCAGCAGATGTAAGTGGTTAGTCTGTAACCTAGGGTAACCACTTAATCCATGTCAGGGAGGACAATATGAGCTAGGACAGGTTTTGTAAACTACCATTTCAATCAAAAGGACCTGGATTTCACTTAAGCACAGAGGTCATGCTGTGTGTCCTATAATCATGCATCTGACACTAATGTAAATATGAAACAGCAGGATGAGTCTTTCAATCAAAGAAACAAACCAGTAAAAGCACAAGAACTGAACTCTTTAATCAAACACAGGAGCCTTTCAGTTTTAAGTTAATTCAGGCTTTACAAACTACTTTATAGTGTCCCCCCTGACATGGATTAGGTGGAAGGGAGTCGTACAGCCGTTGTATCCTCTCCTCCGGAATGTCAACCACCAGCTGGCTCTCTAGATCCTGCAGATTGAATTTACGCCCGACCTTATCCCGCACATGTTCGATTGGGGAATGATTGGGGGACCTGGCTGGCCGCAAGAAGACCTCAACATGTCTATGTCATCATCATAGACACACGTGCCGTGTGTGGACGGGTGCTGTCTTGTTGAAAGACATCAGGGTGCTGTCTCAGTAGGAGTAAGACATGCGGATGCAGGATGTGACTGACGTAGCTCTGTGCCGTCAGGGTACCCGACTCACTACCAGAGATGATCTGAAGTCATACCCTATGACTCCCCACACCTAAGATGCCAGGAGTAACGCCTGT
>JAODKE010000118.1:66261-82768 GCA_026779605.1 Mormyrus hasselquistii
CACGATACGTCCACCTAGCCTCATGCAAACCCACAGTGTGACCCCTATCAAACTCCATCAAGTGTTAGTAATGCTGTTTAATAATGCATCTATGAGGCATCCTCTGTGTCTCATGTCTAGACATGCCAGCTCCTTGCAACTTTTTTTTCACTGAGTGTAAATAATTGGAAATAACATATAAATAAATCTAGTTCTGTTAAGACAAAGCCCCCTTGAATGGGGTTGTGGGTTGCCAGATTGTGATGACAGATGGGTTGAAATTATATGTAGTGTGTGGATTGTGTGTCTAGATTGCGTTTCATAGATGATCTGGCATCTTGGGTAACTTCAGACAAACATCCAAAGCTTGTATAAAGATCATTCATAATAAAGTCTGAGAGCCATGCCAATTGCAAAAGTCTCCTGGGAGAAACAACAAAATGGGAAGGTGCCTGGAAAAGGCCTTGGGATGCGGGAGAAAGCCGGCAAACACAGGAATGTTGGCAGGTATGATATGCAGGTGAGCTGCTGTCTCTAAACTGGCCTGCATGTGAGTCCTGTGAAGGACTGGTTTCCCTACCAAGGTGTTCCCCTGTCTCATGCTCTCTTCTGCCTGGGATATACTTCTAATCAGATGTGGATAATTCAGGCTCATGAATTACAAATCCAGACCAAGATTTTGTTCCCACCAAGCAGTTTAGCCTAAAGAGTCTCAGTCACAGAGTACTACATTTTTTAGTTGAAACTAAATCTTGATCTGGATTTTTACTTTCTGGACCTGAATTTTCCACCTCTGCTTCTGACCCTGTACTGGATAAGCAGCTGGAAGGTAGATGCATAAAATATTGGATTGGCAATTGAATAATAGCAATAAATTTAAATGATAGATATTTAATTTGGGAAAAAAAACATGTATGAACTAGAGTAGGAATTGAGTTGTAGCATGTAGAGATTATTGTGACAAACACGTTGGTGGTGCAGGAATGGAGCATTTGAGTCGGTGTGGTAAGTAACCACCAGCCCATCCCAAGAAACACCTTTGTAAATGAATCCCAGCTGGTTCATGAGACTGGATTCAGGGATAAAGGGCACCAGCTGGGTGGATTCTGAAGGGGACTGGAAAGTGCGAAGCAAACTGCTGCTGCTGTCTTTTGGGTCGGTTTTGTTTTTTGTTTTTTTTTTTGTTTAACCTGGGCTTTGAACAAATTCCGTCTTTGTATCTGCACTCTCCAAGTTTTGTGTAGATTTTCAGCAGGCTTGTTATGAAAATAAGTTCTCATTATAGAGTGTGCCCAATACATACTGTAAGTTGGTTATCTATGAATACTCTCTATTTTTGACAAATATGTTTACATTAACATAAATGATTTCCTTAATTTCACAAGTATTCAGTTATTAGCTGATTAAATTCAGATGTGAATTGAGATTCTTTTATATGCATTAATGTGGGGAAAAAAAAATGGGGCTAGATTTTCACCTTCTTGGCTTTAGCTTAATCTTCACTAAATAAACATCAAAAAGCTCTCACCCAGGCAAATATGGCAGTCATCCTTAAAGTATTACCAATATGTTAGCAGGACCATTTGAGAAGGAGAAGTAATTGTTCACACTGGCAAGTGTATAGTGTTAGGTATTTTTAGAAGCTACTGCTTTATGGTGACTCCCTTGCCCCTGTTTTCACGTCCATCCCTCAGGTGTCCATAGTATCAGATCAGAGTTCCATAGGAAGGTGAGACACTGAAGCGCGGCAGTGTATCGTAAAGCAGCTTCTCAAACGGCCAATAAGACTGACTGAAAGCTTCTAAGGAATTCCCGTAAACAAGTAGCTCCTATTGTATGTGTCATGCTAGCTGTCAGGCATGAAGGTAATGGGTAAACTCAGAGGGTGAACAGGGATGCCATCTACTTCGGCGCTTTTATGTTTCACTATGGGAGCAACAGGAAAATGATCTTTAAGCTTCAGTCTCCTGTCAATCAAACTTAAGAGGAAGCCACAGAGTACGATCCCAGATAATGAACACAAAACCCTACCTCTCTCCCTCGCTTTTTTTTTTCTTGAACAGCAGTTCTTACCCATGTCTCATCTCCTGGGATTCCCTTTTGAAAGCCTGAGGAATGTTTTCAAAGAGACATTTGCTGAGGGGAGGGGGGAGAGAGGGGAGAAAAAAACACCAAGAAGAAACTGGCATCTTAAGATTGTGTTTTTCCAACATGTCTGAGGTTGTTGTGTGTCGTTCTCCCCCCGCCTACTCTCTTTGTCACCCATGTTCCTGCTCCATGCTTGACTGATGGGGTATTGGGCAGCGACAGACAGACGCTTGGTGACTGATTACCCCTGCCAAGTTCTGACAGAAAACCATTCAGTGCTGGGAAATGATAGATGTTAAATCTAATTTTAAACACGGGAACAAAACTCCAGCAGTCAGGTGCTCTGTGCACTAACTAGGGCACAGCTGATAGGTTAACGTGCCACTTACGGTCACCTGCTCTTCCCAAGAGCGAAACCCGACTGAGTTTTAATGATTGATGACGGGAGGGGGGAGAATCCAGGGAAAGATGGAGTGGATGAAGAAAGTGTTTGTGACCAGATAAATGTGAGAGGCGTTCTGACTCAACATACTCAATATGAGACATCAGAGGCTGTTTGGCCGCGTGCTTTCTGTGCTGGCTGAGTCTAATCCGTCATTATGTAAAAAGGACATCCTGGGGCCATATACACCTACATGAGACTGAGTGTAATCACAAAGCCGCAGCCAGAACATTAGTTTTATGCATGAATTCATCTTGAACCGCTCTTTTGGTTACACGGTTTTGGTTCCTTCAGAATATGTTAAATGTTTTTTCGTTAAAGTTTCATAAGAGCTCAAGAACTTACCAATCATTCATACCTTTTTTTTGGTAAAAAGTTTCAGAGTATATATTGGCGTAGCCTTAAGTTGCATATTCTGATTTCTAAGAACCAACGGTTCATTGAAGCTGAATATAATTACTTTTTGTATGCTGCCAACTCTCACGCATCTGACGTTACGCTCACACTTTCGGATTCTCACGCAAGGAATTTCACAGCTAGTCTATATTACCCCATTATAAACCTATCATTAACTACATCAAAATTGTTGGGGTAGTTAGCAAACCCTAGGGCCTATTTACACGGTAATAAAACTGTTACATACATGTAAATGCATGTGCACGCATGTGCAGACTTTACTCAAATTGAAAATCTCACTCCCACTAGGTAACCAAATCTGTAGCAGTAGTTCCCACCTTCTGGGGCCTGAACCTGGTTGTCCAATTCTGCAACATCCGTGTTATTTACATTCCTGTTTAGCTGATTTACGCCATGATGTCTCAAAATGTCGAGAAAAAGCCCATAGCTACAAAGTTTCCATTTTTAGAAGTGCAGCTGGTCCTTTAACACCACCTGACTTTCCCCTTCATAACCATCATTAAGGGCTGTTTCCTGCCATGGCTTCGAACTCGAAGAAACACCGGTTCTCACCTTGTTCAGGTAAACATCAGATCTGTCGCACACTCTCTGTGCATTAAAAGCTGAAAATAACACTGTGCCTCTCAAGTACAGTTCATTGGCTTCACCTCCTCGCCTTGGTTTCCAGCAGTCTTAATTCAGGGGTTTCTATGTTTTATTGACTTTGCAAACAGTTCTGATACACTGAATCTTTCCCAGCTGCCTGCCACAGAGATAAGCAAGGAGAATAAATTATTTAACGGGATTGTTGCTTACTTAACGAAAAGAGAGTGAAACATCTGCTTGTTTGGGGGTAGTGTGGTGATTAAGAGCATAGACTTCATCTTGGATGGATGTTGTATGTTGCTTGAAAGTCCCAGAAGGACTCCTGCTGAAATGTCCTTCAGCAAGGTCTTCACACCCACTTGCTAGAAGAAACTGATATGTTGTTGCCAGGGTTTCGCAAAAAGTGTTGCAAGATCTCGAAAACAACATGTAAGCTAGTGTGTGTATTTTTTTATTTTATGGTGAAATAGTGTTTCAGTCTGAAATCTTTTTTTGTAATATGCAGAATTACACTGCAGAGTTATTGACATTCCATTATACCCACTGAATCTGTGTATTTTGCTCCCACTGGTAATACCTCTTGTTATACTAGTAGAGCTATAGCAGAGCTTTTTGCGCGAAAAATGTTTGCTGCAATTTAATGAAAGTTGACTTTCATTTAAAGTTCTGCTACCAGGCCTTTTCATTCGTACGACTTGGGGCAGAACTGTCCCCAACTTGTTTCATGGCAACCTCTTGTTATATGATATCATTGAGTAGTTCTTTCACGTTGACTGTATGCTTCTAATGAGAAAAGCAGGCAACCGACAAATACAAATAGAGCAGTTTCTGGTGTAGAGTGCTTCACTGATTAGATGCTTCAGTAATAATACTTGTAGATTTTAATCAACTATGTTTTATGAATATTTGAGTAGCAGCCCACAGAAGGTCACTGCGCTTCTTTTAAGTGATCTTGGTTTATGTTTATTGCGTTGTCTGGTTTATAGACTGTATTCATGTATTTAAATAAAATAACTGTGTAACTTCTTTTTAGACTTTCACATATGGTACTTGATTGGTCTTAGATCTTAGTATTTTTCTTAATATTAATCATCATATGAAAGGTTTAGGTTTTGTAATGGATTATTATAAACAGCCTTTGAAGTCTTGCTTAAATCTGAGAATCCACGGAGGCCTTCCCTCTTGAAGTTGGTCCCTTTCTGGCCACCATTGACTCCGAGATGTCCTACAGAGTAACCAGGAAATGTTCTGAAAATGTAGAGGCCAGCATCATAAATGTGCAGCATAATATGCGCTGATATGATGTTGGAGATAAAACTTTGCAATGAAGGTGCTCAACCTCTGTGAAAGCAAAGGTGTGGGGTGTCCTTTAGGGAATGCCACCAGATCTGCTATTTAAATCCAGGTTCATCTATGGACCCTGCGGCCTCTGGATGGTCATATCTCGATTGGCTGAGGGGTATTTGAAGATAATATTTGCATGTTTGATTCAACTGGGTCTCAGTAAATAACAACCCTCCCCCCCTCCTCAACGAGGCAGTTTTGCATTGATTGATCTACTGTTGCTGTTCTTGGGTTGTACACCTTCCTAGCTAACATCACCCCAAGTGAATGAGGGAATATGCATAATGGCTTCAGAAGCCTATCAGTTCCTGTTCCTCCAGTGACCGTGTCTTGCCTTGGCCAGCCAATTAAAACGTGTGTATATTACAGGCTTATGTGAATAATGTAATACCCTGAGGCCTGCTCTTTCAGGAAAAAGGCAGGAATGTGTAATAGATAGGCAGGAGTATAATTATATTGTAATTACTGAAATTCTTTAATACAAGAACCTGAACAGTGACTAAAATAACTGCATGATTGTGTGGGTTTTGACTGTCCCTTTTTTTTCCTGGGAAAAATGTACCAAATCAAAAAATAACACTTAGTAATTACTTGGCTTTTGGTGGAATTATTTGGATTTAAAAGTAACAGCATATGCAAGCATTGAACTAAATGGAAATTGTAACGGATTTTACCATTTATTGCTGATAGTCCATTGTACATATATTCTGCCATTTTTATTATTCGAAAATTATCATTCAAATTTATATGAAAACTATAATAGTATAAAAGATATTTGTAAAAATGCCAAAAGTCGCACATTTAGTTTGGTTACTTATGGTTAAGGTTAGGATTGGGTAGGGGTTAAGGTCGTAATATTGGGATTAGAGTTTACCCCATAGAAATGAATGGAGAGTCCCCACAAAGTTATACTTACAAACCTGTTTGTGTGTGTTTTAATCTAAAATAAGTCTTTGTTAACTACAGGCTAAAATTTATTTTACAATAGAATGTTTCATATCTGTCACATGGAGACTATGACAAAATAAGATTTGCCCCATTTCTCGTTATAACAGGGTATATTTCTCATTACTGTATAACTGGGTATATTTCTAATTTTAACTTTTATTTTTCAAATTTAAATTTTAATATTTCTTGTTATAGGAGATGCGTATGTTATAACATAAAACTATAATGTTAGAAAGTGAAAAGTATCTTGTTAGAAGGTAATACTAATTACACCCATTACAGCCTGAGAATGTTCTTCTATATCTGACAGGTAGCACCACAGTTTCTAGGGGTCAGGCTGAGGAACAATTTCTGCCCCACCACTGTCAATGTACTCAATATCAAGCTGCCTTACAGCATTGATTCTCCTCCCTGCCCCCTTCCTCACACAACTTTGTAACTCGACTGAACTCTGCAATCTGCTCATTTGTCTGCACTGTCTGCTCACTTTGCACTCTGTGTGTCCGGTTTGCACTTCTATCGTCGCATCTTGTTATATTTCCCAGCACCATCATTCTCCCTGTACTTCCTTTCTGCACCTTATCCTACAGGCGACTTTATGCATATGTACACAGAACCATAATTTACACCTATATTCATAATTTGGATTTGATTACCATGCGTATTCCATCCATCCATCACCGTAACAGCTTAATCCCAACTGGGGTCGTGGCGGGGGGGGAGCCTATCCCAGGAACAAGGCGGGAACCATACATATTATATTTGTATATTTTATTTGCAACCGATTTCATGCTAACTGCAATTCATTAGTTCTGTACCTGTACTCAGCAAAGTGAAAAAGAAGTTGAATTGTAATCTAATATAATTAGAAAAAAGTCATTCAAACATATATACCGTGATAACAAATACATGTGTATATAGCACTGAGTCTCCATTAAAGATGCGTATCTTCTCCCACAATAAGGAGAAAATGGGCAAAGTTTGTTTTGTCATGGTGGCAGCAATACATTGCTGCAGAGACCAAGCCTGGCAGTGCCTATATCTCATAACTTGTTTTAGCTGTATTTGAGGGTTTGTTCATAAAATGACACACAGGTATATTTACCGTATGTAGCTCTATGTCCACAAGGCAATGGGTATTATGCTAATGAGCTTCTGGCAGGTTTAAGCAATTTCTTTGCAGGAGAAATGTGAGGGTTATAGATTTAGGTGAGCATTCGCTGGCCATGGACACTAGCGTGAATCCATCTTCCAAACACTTAACCCAGAGTGCATCGTGGTGGAACCTGTAGCCGCATAGGGGCTCATGGCAGGAGTCCATCACAGGGCACAAGAACCGCAGTGGTTCTTTAAATGTGGATTTCAGCGTTTTCCTAAATTACATCCTACAGAAAAAAAAGAAACAATTGGGTTACTGGTGTTCCTATACTGTAGACACAATTTAGTGTGGGGGCCTGGAAAATAGACCAATTATTTTACGCTATAAGGACAAAAGCGTTTGGGCTGGAATCCCTCCTTACTATGTCACTAAGCAATTCTCCACCCAGAATGAAGGCAGATAAACAGTCACACCTGAAAGTGAAGTTTCCTTGAAGCAATCCCACTGGAAACAAAATCACCAAAAAATGTGAGGTGAAAAATTGGTTTCATATTCCAAAAATGAATAACCCTACAGGGTATGCATAGTCTACTGAGCTAAAGTTCAGGGAATAAAACACCCCCCCCCCCCCCACATTTTAATGAACTTCGAAAATAATATCCTGCCTGAAGTTTCCAAATGAAAAAGTAACAAATAAGTTAGTAGGTAACATTTACTCTGACAACTCTGCCACATGAGCCAAATTGTTTCCTGCGAAAGGCAGGGAAGCTCCAAAAGGAAATGACCATGCGTGACGTTCTGCAATTCCCAATCCATGGAAACGTGACGGATTTTAAAGCCCATATTACGGGATTGACAGGAGACCATGCTGGAGTTTTTGGGAGCTGAATGTCAGATGCGAGCTAAAGACAACAATCATACACTGTCTGGGTTGATAATCTGTGAATATTAAGTCATTGAACATTACTGCAATGAGTCCATCACAGTATGGAGTAACATGGCTTTAATGTGTCATGCCTTTTGACAAGTATTCATCGCCATGTTTTTAATGCTTTTTGAATGCATTATTATTTGTTATGGATGTGTTTATAAATTACTACTTACCAATACTTCCTTTAACTGCTGTTATATAAGTGTATATAATTAAATACTACTTTGGAACTTGATGTAGTAAAAATGGTGCATTTTGCACTCATATTCATATGATTTTCTATTAAATGTGGCAGCTGCAATGTGCCTGTCCCACCATATACTGAGTACCTGAGTACTTGCTGTTGTGATAATCCTGCTCTTACAGATACTCATACAGATACTCATACAGATACAGTCAGGATAGCAAATGGAACCACATGACATAGGCAGAGGAGAAGGAACAGGAGTTAATGGAAACAGCAGGGCAAGCAGAATCAGAAGCAGTTTTAAGCATGAATTGGGCTGGGTGGACAAGGGCGAGAGCCAATCAGGGACTGAGCTGGATTTCCGTGGTGAGAAGCCAAAAGCAACCATTGCCAGGTATCGCTGTCACACCTTTCCATGTGCGTCACGTGTGGAATTCAAGTTCCCAAGAAGAAACTAGCCGCATATCAACACTAATGGAGTTACTGATCTTAATGGCATATCACTCAGGCTAAATCAAGGTCAGGACAGTAATTTACTTACTGCCTGTAATGTCGGCGTCCTTTCAGCACAAACTTCTGTTCATTGACTTCCCAATGAACCACCTGAACTGCTATAAAAACAAAGCAATTTTTCAGTTTGATTTCAGTTTGAACAAATCGTTCCCCAGAATTTATATAGATCAATATACAGTGAATTTAATGCTATCAAACACGACTGTAATGTACTGTTGTATTTTTATTTATTGATATATATTTTCCACATAGCAATAGAAGATATCATTTAGAACACTACAATACTCTGTTGTAATTTAACTGAGAGCCAATGCACACATGCTGTACAGATATTCGTGCAGCATAACAGTTGCTGCAGATTACTAGATCATTACGTTATGCAATTCTTCAAGTAATTTTGATGCAGCTTATACTTCACTTTTAAAGGGGAAAAACGTCTCTACTTCATTCTGTTGTGTTTCCTCATGAACACAGTGCCAGACGTTATTTTTAAAGCCTGTGTTTCCTGCTATGCACCAATGGGAGCCTGCAGTCTGCTGTCCCTTCAGCATAGTACAAACTGAGGATTCCCAGCTCTCTCCATCGCTCCAGACTAAAATGATGTCAACTCAAGGCTGGAACACAGACCTCGGGAGAGAAATGGGGGACCAGTGCTGTTTTAAAGAAGCGCTATGTGAAATGGCGAGTCCTCCCAGACATAGAGAGCCTGTGACGGCATGCTGTGACTTATTTAACACTCGCACGTCCCGTCCGACCGGCTGCATTGTGATTTGCAGTGAATAGCCTTGTTGATTACTTCCATGAAAAGATCTGTTGATGCTGCATCTTCGACAGTCCGCTCTATTATCACATCGGTCAAATTGGTTTTTATTAATATGCAACCAAGTTGTCACAAAATGATTTCTGGGAGAATTCCCAGAGAGGGCAGAGAAAAATCCAATTTGCCAATATGGGGAGAATCGGGATGAAGCAAAATCCCTTTGTGCCCTGCAAATGTCTTAATTATAATCAAATTAAATGTTAACCTATATAGCTCTGCTGTCAGTAAGGGTTTTATGTCTGAAGTAAAAAAAAATAATTTAGTGTGAAATTTGCAGGCATGGAAAATGAACACTGGTCCAATGGCTATAAGAAGCTCATTGTTTAATTTGACACGGTTGTTATTAAGCTGTTTTTACCGTGTCGTGTGAAATGCCATCAGCTGCTTATTATTTCTTTTTCCGTTGGCCCAGCCGGAGCTGCGTGCCCTGGGCCGGCGTTGGGAGAGCCCCGGTGGGTGAAGTCACAGTGAACGCTGGCTGAAGCCAAACGTCCGGCGGCAGGAGCTGTCCGCGTGATCGAGCATCTGCACGGAGAGGCCCTGATAGCGTGCCAGTAGGTTCAGGGACTGGATGTACCTCATCTGTCAAACCTTGCCCTAACCAGCGAACACCAGGGCCTGAAGCCTGCTTTCGAAAGGCAAACTGATTTTTAAGAGAGATAGATGAGCGGCAGGCTTATCGGGTTATAGATGTCCTGTATAACAGTACGGGTAATTACACATTACCCCCGGCCCCTCACTCCGCTATAAAATACTTATGGCTGAACAGAAAAAAAAACAGATATAGTTCATTTTTAAGTGAGTTCTGCAGCTTTTGTTTTTCTCTCTAGCGATTCTGCACCGTACAAATTGGTGTATTTCAGGCTAATCACTTTTGAGAAAAGGTCAGTCACCTCACCCTGGCTGACTTTATCACTTGTTTCGGTGTAATATCATATATCTGGGCTTGTCCACACCTCAGAGAACAGGCTGTAACTGACCAGAAGAGAAGTCGCAACGTTTCAGTATAATAGACTCAGCGGCCATAAAGTGATACAAGTGCACTAAAGTCTTGTATTTACTTTGGTTTCTTATGGTTAAGGTTAGGACTGGGTAGGGGTTAAAGTCGCCATGTTGGGATTATCCCCATAGAAATTAATAGAGAGCCCCCACAAAGATATAATTACTGCATGCGTGCATGCATGTGTGTGAAATATGCATAGTTGCCTTAACTATTAGTGCATTCCATTTTTCCCATTTCCAATTCCTTCAGGGTGATAATGTCATCTCATCCTATCTTCAATTCTGAATATCTTGGACCAGGAGGAAAATTTTTTCTATTGCCCTGTAGCATGCATAATTTATTTGCTGATTCCTCTACATGACACAAGTTTTATTGCATGACATTGTATCCAGCAAGGTCACCACACTCGGGTACAACAGCTGTCCCCTTGCTGTCCCCCTGGGATTGGACACCACATTTTTTGAGTCCTTTTTCTTCCATACTCATTTCACTGGCCAACGCTGCCCAAGGTCTCACAACAAAGATTAGAACTGAGAAAGTTAGCCTGCGAGCCATGTAGACTGAGTGGGGAACCCAGTGTTCTTCAAGTTCCTCGTCAGCTGCTGGCAAAGGTAATAAGTTATGCTGACAGATATTTTGGGAAAGTTGTCGTAAAAACACAAATAAAATGTCGATCCGTGTAAAAGCACTTCACAGGAAGTTCTGATTCACTCTCATCTTGTACCCATAAACTCCAGCCCAAGGACGTTTATGTTCTCTGTTTAGCTGCGTGTCTAAGGACCTGGCACATGGCTGGTCTTTACCCTCAGTCAAATATGGGATCAATTGCCTCTGGAATAAATATTAAACAACAATACAAGAAGTAAAAACTAAACTTGACGAATGACAGGTCTTGTATGCTCATTTGGTTGCTTGTACTTCTGTTTAGTGTGTACTTTTTACCATTGTGCACAAACAAAATCCCAAAATGAGTGACTGTTCCCTGTTTTAATGCATTAAAAAGTACCACAGTTTACTGTACGTTGTTCAGTTATAAGCTGACATGACACTAAGCATAAAGATAATGCACTTGTGTCATCTGAAATTGACCAGACTGCTGTAGGGTGAACAGTTGGCTCGTTTGAAAGATCTTGCTGTACCTATCAAATCCTCAAAAGCTTAGAAATTGAGATCTTCTGTCAGATGCCACAGTGTAAAAGGTGCAGGCTCTGTGGCGAGTTACTAAGATGATGCTAAACATCATCGGCACCCAACTGCCAGCGGTTAAGGCACACTTTCTGCCTCAATCTACTGTAGGAACAGGGCATCATCATCAAAGCATCCAGCATCGTTAGAGATTTGCCCATTTTGCACACCACCTCTTCCACCTACTGCCCTTTGGACGGCGTCATACGTTCATTTCCTCAGGTACCGCAAGACTGAAAAGTAGTTTCTTCCCCCGTGCTGTTAAACTGCTGAACACTTGTCTGATCATCTCTCTCATCACACTCACATACTCAGCCATACTCGCATACATTGTGCAATATATGCTTTCTTTTGACTGCATTCACGTTCATTCTGATTACTGCTTAATATGCTGTTTATTATCGCACCTTATTTGTCATCGTCTGGGACTATTGCATGTTATGTGTTGTCGTTTACCTGTCTCGGACTTGTTAAATCAGAGAATACCATCGTATTTTGTTGTTTCTCAGCAATTCAAGGACGATATAGACATCTTATTTTAAATTAGCAAATCTGTGCATTAATGCATTTCGATGGACTGGCTTATCCTCAAGCGTACGCTGAGTTTCCCTGGAAAGGTACCAAAATACAACAGCCCTAATTTTGTTGGATTATCGAGAATGAAATGCTGAATGGCATTTTAATCTTCAGTGTACATTTAGATTGTAGAGCTGCATAAAAATTGTGAAAAAGAACTGCCCTTCAATAGTACTGCCATGTTCTCTTTTTCCCCTTTTTCACATTTGAAATCTGAGATTGCACCAATTTTGTTTCAATCTTTCTTCATTCTCGACCTGCTATTTGATTCACTCCTCCTCTCCTCGCTGCTAATGACTTTTTTTGAGGGGGAATCTAGCAGCCAATTCCTCTTCACTTGCAGTCTATAAGTATCATTACTCTGACCAACTCAGATGATTGTGTTGATCACACACAGATTTGATAAAAAAAAAAAACACTCACTGTAAAATATCAACTGGCCTTTTAACTGTATACCTACGCAGCTGTGTCACTGGCTGTAACTGGATTGCCTGACAGGTGCTTGCATATCACTGGAAGCCTAGTGAGATGCACAGGAAGTGGTATCCAAGGTATCCTGAAAGGTAGGGGGTTCACCAGGTGCCACTGATGTAACTACATGCATGAATAAATGCAGGCCATTCTTACAAAGGTGCAGTGGATAGAGGGAACAGTGATGCTAAACCTGTGCTGAAAAAAACATTATAGATTTTTGTTATAACGTCACCCTATTATTATTATTATTATTGTTGTTGTTTGTAATCATTATCATCATTATTATTTTCATCATTCAATTTGTTACATTCTGTCTAGTTATTACATAATGTGATGATACATCTTCTCCCTGTTATATGCTATAGCACATGCGATATTCGAATTACAGTCTGCTTTTTCTCTCCTGTATATATACATGTTTGGTCTTTTTGTTTACTACTTTGGGGTAACTGAAAGGTAGTTGTGCAATGTAAGCATTCAGAAATAGTGCTCTTTGATGGGGGACACCTACAGAGCTCATACTCCGCAGTTGACCTTTGTAAACATTTTTGGTGGGTAAATAGATTTTTGAGTTTGGTCAAGCTGTGAGAATTTTTGTATTTTGTAACGGTCATGCGATGCTGGAATACTTAGATTGACGCACATAGCCGATTAATCAATCAGAGTTGATGCAAACTGATATCCCTGCGGGAAGTTGGGATTATTCATTTTAAATTTACCATGCTGGCCAAATGAACAGATTAGGTCACCTTATGACATGTGCACGTGCTGCTAACTTCATCTCCGCATCTGTTTCCTTTGAAATTCATTGTAGATTTGATTTTAAGGTATTTAGGGTGTCCCCTGCCTTGTGCAATGTTGCCTAAAATGAGTTACAGCTTATAGTGACGCTGCACGGGATTATTAGTTATTAAGACGGATGATTTCCCCGTTATTAAAATTAGGTAAGCAATGATCAGATATTTTTTCTATGCACTACTGTGTCCTGTGAAACGCCGAGCTCACACAAGGTAAAGGATTATTGTCTGTTCCCACTCAAACTACTCTTCCCTCTTCAAGGGAGGTTGTCATGGAAACTGCAACATGTCAGAATATGAGAGTCTTTAATGACTGAACAATTATTCAGACTCTGTGACCACTTTAGGGTCAGGTGGATACACCACTACTTAGTATAAAAGGGGCAGTTTTTTTTCTACCAGATCAAATGTTAGTTTACGAATCCAGTCATGAACAATTACTGTGAGTCACGGTCTCGGTCAAATAATTACTTTCACCCTTCGTGATATAACATTTATTTTTTGAAAAAAATCACACTGACTGAATGTATAATTAAACGGGCAAAAAAAAAAATAAAAAATCAGTTCAGCTTTGCAGAAAGGTGGTAAAAGGCATCCATCTATTTCATTATAATGCAGGGAACGTTCATTTCTCACTGAATAAGATATGGAATGCGTTTTGTCCTTCGTGAGGCAAACAATCCTGCTGAATCCAAAAAAGTATTGTGTAATATGTGTAAACGTACTGCTTGTCATAAGTAGTTAAGAATGGAATATTTGTACAGGAAATGCAAGACTTTTTTTTCAGGATCAGTATTTCTCCATTTTCTATGAGCACCTATTTGGTACCCGGTTATGAGGAGTCCGGTGCCTGTCTGAGGAGGAACGAGGAGGCGAGGGAACACCTTGGACGAGATGCCATTCCTTCATGAGGCACACAATGACACACTACAGGCAATTTAGAGACACCGAATCACCTCACCGTATGCTTTCTTAAACCATGTGCGGAAAGCTAAGAACTCAGGGGGAATCCACTTAATCACAGGGAGCTGGACACGGCATTTAAGCCAGAAACACCAGAGGTTTGAGGCTACAGTAATAACCACTGAGCCTCTGCACCTCGATTACCCAACTGTGCTTAATTGTTAATATAAACAGAACAGTGCAGGCCTTAACCTTCCAACTGACCTTCAGCTACTTTCCCCTTCTATGTCAATTCACCAATAAATGCATAATTGGATCGTGAGTCAGTTTTCTGTGTGTATATATACACACAGATGCTATTGGTTGGGAGTATTATTGCCTTCCCGCCCCACTGCTAGGCTCTGATTTGATAGAGGTAATCATTTATCCCTGATAGATTCTGACATGCTGTCACATTGCAGCCTTTGGAAAATGAGTCTGTCGCTGACGTTTTTGTAAATGGGGCAATGGGATGATTTTCTACTCCAGTGGTTTTCAATTTAGATTAAGAAAAATTTGTGTTGTTTCCAGCGCCTACCAAGTAAATCTTGGCACAACTGTGTAAAGAGTGTCAGACTTGCCCTTTGCATGAGTGACCTCGGTATTCTGATGTTTAATTTTATGCAAATTGCTTACTACTTTACATTTACTTTGTGTTTAGATTTTGTTTAAATTCACTACTGAAATTCATTTACTTTGCCATAATACAGGGTAGCATGGCGGTTCTGTGGTAGCCCCTTTACTTTCACACCGTTAGGCTTGTAGGTCCAATCCCTACTCTCTGTGAGTGGACTCAACATGTCTTGTAACAATATATACGTGATACTATCATGCTATAGATTTTGACTAATCTTGTTCATGAATAAGTCAAGTAAATGTAAACATTTATCTGAAGTTGTATTTATCATCATCAACATTATTTTTTAACAACAGTAACAACAACAAGAAAAACAACCGCAACAACAACAACAATAATAATAATAATAATAATAATTATGCTGATGAGGATGATGATGAATAGTTAGAGGTAAGATAGGTAAAAATCCATGTTTTAATTACTGCACAATGACCATGTAATGTTCTATTTGAATTGAAAGGGCTTAGCTATTAATGATCTAAAGGGGTCACACTAGTATGATATTAATCATGACTACTGTGGCTGCAATACGTGCACAATTACTATATGGTGAGCCAAGTGTGAATAATGCGTGAATAATGAGGCATAAATTTTACCTAATCAGTAGCTAATTTAACTCTGTCGCATTTCTGTTATGTTTTAAATAACTTCAAATAAAAGAAAAACAGTAAAGATATTATAATAATTTCTATATTGAGGCCTCATTTATGAAGTAGAACCAACTTTACGATGTCATGCTAGACATGTGAGATCCGATTCGGTGAGCGAGGCAGAGCTTACAGCGGGCAGTCAGTAACCCATCAGGTCAGCAGAGAGAATCTGTGCAGCAGCTGGTTTCCTACCCGCAAGAATGATGGGAAATTTGTTATTGCAGGGATCCAACTGAGAGTCACAGCTGATATTTGTGCAGAACTGAGATCTAAGCTGACAAAAAAAAAGCCATCTGTACTAAATATTTTAAAATCGGAAGTTAAATAGGAATTTCCTGCGTCAATATGTGCTACCTTTACTGTTTGAATGCCTTTGTTCATTTAATCAAATACAGTATATTAAAAAATATTATTTCTTAGCCGGAATAATAATTATTAACACAAATGAATAAAGCTATGGCTGTTACTTTTTGGCTCTTTAAAATGTTAACACTATATTACATGTATAAATTCAGATCGATAAAGGCCATATTAAGACAATGGTTTACACGCATTATGACTGCAAATCACTCCATAGAGTGATTTGAGTTTTTAATATGAATTCTGGTCAACACGCTTGGAGACAGTAAGGCACTGGCACCGCTAATGAGAATTTCATTAACTTCATTCATCAAAATGAGAGAGGAAGCAGCATCTAATGGCAGCAATTTGTTGTGTGTGGTTGGCGCAAGAAATTATGCTGTTTTGGGGATTCTGATGCCCTGTTAGACTAGTTGTCAAAGACCAATGGCTGCTAACTTGGCGTGTAACTCTTGCTTTAACCCAGGGTTCATGTGTTTTGTTAACTTGTTTCAGTCAATTCATCTGGATGACAGAAAAATCCAGAAATT
>JAODKE010000118.1:95109-108968 GCA_026779605.1 Mormyrus hasselquistii
TGGTTGGTTGGTTGGTTGGTTGGTTGGTTGAAAAATGAAAAGTAATAATATAGAACATTGATGCATAGACAGTTTTACCAGCTGTGCAATCGCACCTCCTACTTTGGTGTTTGTACCCTCCGAAGAAAATGCCATTTGACCACATTATGTTCAATTAAATTAAATCATATCGTAAAGTTACATATAATTGAAAAAGTGCCTTTTGTGTGTGTCATATTAGTGTGCAATAATGATTTATTCTAAATATATTCACTGTAATTTTTTTTTAACAAATTTATTTGAAGGACTGAGTGTCCCATTACTAAGGGGGACCCCCACCCCTGGGTGAGTAACTGGCCCTCGATAAGTCATCCCCCCCAGGTGAGAAGCCTAGAGTCGCCTTTGTAAAACTGAATAATGATCCATAGTGCAGTAGTGCAATGATATATTCTGTTTAGCAACCGGACATGTAAAAGTATAGATACTGTAGGGAGAAGCTCTAGGGTGAATTTGATTGTAATGCTGGGTCTTCATCTTTGTTACTTGTAACCCAATTTATACGTATTGCAGAGCAGTAGGAACTGATTAAACTAATCCACAAGCAGAACCCCAGTCAGCTTCCCACAAGGCTGCCGTTCCATTATCTTTCTCTCAGGTATATTAAGGTTCCTGTTTTAAGAAATAATGGCATCAGCATTTTTGTCTGCCTCTAAGATGTTGTTATAAGTACGTATGGTTTGGGTGGTGTGGTGCCTTGCTGGGCTCATACTTCCTGGGTTTGGGGTCTCAAGTCCTCCCCCTGTTTAATGTGTGGGAGGTTTTCACGTCCCGCTTGTGTTTGTGTACAGTTACTGCCAGGGACTCTGGCTTCCTCCTGCAGTCCAAAGATACGCCGTTAGGTAACTTGGTATCTCTAAATTACACAAAGTATGAGAGTGCTCTCTGTGATGGACAGCCATGCTGTCGAAGGTATTCCCTGCCTCGTGCCCTTTGCTGATATGTTCCAGTGCCCTTTGCACTGTGACTCAGCATTGGATTGATGATTGGAAGGTAAGACAGATGAATGGAAGCGTTAAAGGCTAAGTGAATCATTTTAAAGGAAGGTGAAGATTGAAAGTGATTCTTCCCATCAGTTATTATCTGCTATTTTTTCTTTCAAAGCCATCTTGTAGTTAGCAAATATTCTTTTCTTGCTATTACTTTTAATTACATGACTAAATGAATTATTCCTTATTCACTAACTTGCCTTATATTGAGATTTTTTGTGGTCATACCTATTGCATATTTTCCTGGAAGTACAAGGAGGCTGTGGACTAGGAGGGGAGACCCTGTGTCTCTCCAGGAGTGAGTTTCAATATGTAAACATCTGTTCACCATAGTTTAATTTCCCAAACAAATGTAGCTTTAACCATCATCATAGAAATTTTTATTTGGCAGTATTGAAAACACGCTAAGGTGATTCAGTGTTGCCAAATTGTCCATAAGAGTAACTGTGTGTGTAAATGGTGTGTGCGTGTGCCCTGCGATTGGTTGGTGCCCCATCTTGGGTCTTTCCCTGCCTTGCACCTGTATACGCCAGCATAGGCACTGGGCCCCCCGCAAACCTGCACATGAGAAGCTGGTACAGAAAATGGATCGATAGGTGTCTTTATTTTCTAAATGTAACTCAGCAATTGATCCAAAGCCCCCACCTTACCTTTTATATTAAATATTCATTAAATGGCTGAACTGGTATGATTGTTTTCCCTGAAACGAAATACATACATACATATATATGTATATATATATATATATATATGTTTTTATATATTTTTAATTATTCCCTTCAAGCGATTTAAGGGAAAATGTCACACTATAGTATACTTTTAGAAAAATGTATCTACATCTGTTCAGATACTTCGCTTAATTTTATTCTTTCAGTATAAGACAGATTTTAATGTTTCATGTGTGACAGCAGCAATATTGTGAGATTCATCTTGTCGTGCATTTATTGATTTGAATCTGGTGAATAGGACCAGATTATTGCAAAGGTTGCTGGTAGCCAGCACAACACAGGACCTGGGGAGCTGAGGAACAGAGAGACTGAAACGGATGCTTCCATACAGGTATAGTTCCAAAACTAATTAAACAACTAATATATCCCATCACTCCAGCTTAGGGTGATGTAGGAAAATGCTGGGCTAAGCTTCTTTCCCATTGTTTTAACTGCATAGCTGTAAAAAAAAAAAAAAAAAGATTTTATCCATGATTTTTTTGGGGTGGGGGGGCCAATTCAGGAGCTTCAGTTATGAAGACTGTCCAACTTGTTTCTGCTTCATGCTTAGAGGCAGTGACTAAGGCGACATCATTGGTGTCTGTGAGAAAGACTAGGAGATACACATTTTTCAACTATGATGTCCATGCCTTTAGTTTCAGGTAGAAGGCAAAACAGACCAGCAGCCTGTTATACATTTCAGCCTTAACCATGGAAATACAGTGCTGGAGAACTAATTGTGCTAAGTGGACACTGGTTTGTGTCGTATTGTGTGATCCATGTACTTTTCAGGTACTTTTCCAAGTGAAATGGAGAAAAGAACAGAGACTGCAGAATATGGAGCAGTGGTAAAAGGTCACATGGTCAGGTGAGTCACCGTTCACTATGTTCTCAGAAGGCAGAGAAGTCTGGTACCGGTTAGAATAAGCCTTGAGTGCTTATTTGCTGTAGTGTTGGGTTCTGGCAGCTCTGTTGCATTTCCCAGGTACGGATTTCAGTTCCTTCAATCCCTTAGAGGGCAAGATAAATTCCAATAAATGTGAGGCCATTCTGACTGATCCTGCGGTGAAGCATTTCTTTCCTGATGACATTTTTATATTTTGGGATGACAATGCGCGTATCCACAGGGATTGGCTGGCCGCGGAATTGTTTGAAGAGCCTGAAAATGGTATTACCCTTATGCCGCGGCCAGCCCAGTTATCAGATCTCCGGCCAGATGAACACAAATGGAGATGCCAGAGAGGGACCTTAGACCTCCAATGTCAACAGAACATGCGGTTCTTGTGCTAAAATGGCACGTCGTCCTTCCAATGGAGCTCCAGACACCTAGAATCCATGTCAAGGTGCCCTTAAACCATTTTGGCAGCTCACGCTGGACAGATGCCCTATTAGGGCTTTGTTTCCTTTCTTTATGTGTATATACAGTATCTATACATTCACAAAAGGGAGAGACGAGGTTTGACGTGCTGTCGGTGAACCTAACGGTAGGGCCACGTGCTACAGTTGTGCCTAACTACCTTTTCTTAAAATTTCAATTCAATAAGGGAATACATTTTTCCCTACAGTACATCGAAATTAAGCTATTTTTTTATGCGTGTTTATATATGTTAGCGCATCAGGGATGATGGTGCTAATGAACATTGAGAACTCGGGATGACGAACAATCATGGACTGGCCCATTTATGTGGGAGTGAGACTGAGAATGTGCAGTAAAGTCTGAAAAGTGAAAAGACAGACAAGAAACCCCCCCAAAACTGATTGACCAAATCAGATATGAGATAGGAGAGATTCTCCCATGTCTGAATTACAGTCATTAACACTCAGTTGGTGATATGAGTCGGGTCCATTTAAAACACTTGGCCTGTGTTCAGCTATTTTTTTAATACCTAAGCAAAATGCATGTTTAATGAGAACTGACTATTTTCAGTGCATATTATGGGATGTTTAGTCACTGGTTCATTTTGTAGACCAGAGTTTAATCCTAGTCCCATGGAACCTCATAGCTAAACTCACTCTTGCTCAAAACTAAAGTAATTGATTGAAATAACTAGGCATTATTGAGCTGTTGGGAAATATTAAAAGTACCAAATTCTTTGAAACTGAGACACAGTAATATTCAACCTTTTATTGCATATTTTTATTACAAAGTGTTTTTTTCTCCAAACAAGATTTGGTTCATTTGTTTTAAGCAAAGCAAGCTGTATAAATTGCCTTCAGGCTATTCAGAAACAATTACTTAACAGTCGTCTAAATGATTAGAAACCCAAGTCCAACAAAAAACAGGGTGTAGAACAATGTCAAAATTTAATCAATTGCACTGTTAAGCTCTATTAATTAAGAGGTCATTTGGAAGAAAGATCAGCATATACTCATGAGGTTGTCAAGTGATATTCTGGGGACTGATTTTTGTATTTGTCTGTGTTTTTATGATGTTTTACCCCCTTGGTTCTATCCTGTTCGCTCTGTGGTACTTACTGGCCGTTACAGAGCGCCTATGTGGTCTCTACCCTAATTGGTCTATTAAGCTGCCCTTGGCAATTTGTATCACCTGTGAGATGGGAACTGAAGCACACCACAGGGGAGGAAGGCTGTGGACTAGGAGGGGAGACCCTGGGTCTCTCCATGAGTGAATGGAAGGTTTTAGTGCACAGGTCTTTTATGAGGGCAAAGTGGCTGTTTGGAGTTAACTGATGATTTTATATGGGAAATGAAGGGATGTAAGAACTTAGCCCTGTATACAGGTATAGTATGCTAAGCTGTGTAAGGACCTGTGAGTGAACGAGGGGGGGTAGTGCGTAGGGAGTTTGTGGGTGGATACAAAATCACGATTAGTGCAGTGCTGCCATGAAAGCTGTGCCAAGCAGGAGAATGACTAAGGATTTTCAATGGCCGGTAGTTAATGGGGGATTCAATGGTAGAATTTTGTGGTGTTTTTGGTCAGTGACATTGTTGCAGCACGGTTAAGGTTTTGTTTCATTTTCCTATCTCCCTTCCGTTCCCAAGTTGTTCGTTGCTCTTGTTTTAGCATACTGTCTAGGTAGAATTACGGTTAGCAGAGGCTAGGACAAGTATCTGGCTAATCGTGTTTTATTTAGATGTATTAAACTGAGGTGGATATCAAATTGGTATGGGGCGTAAAGCACATCAGCGTGTGGAGGGACACTTACTTCCATCGCTTGTACAGTATACCTCCCTACGTCTGCGCCTGCATGATTAGAACTGTTTCCCCTGTTGAGTTGGGAAGATCTATGCCCAATGTGATTGTTGATATTGAAGGATGGCATGTAATAAAGCCTTTATTGTGAAGAATCATAAATTTCCTGTTGCCTGTCTAAATGCAGAGGGTCATTATCATGGGGGTGGGATGATTAATTCTTCCTTAGGGGGTTGGTACTGGATTTGTGTGGATATTGATTTGACACAAGCCTGATGGGATCTATGGACCGAGGTTAAACGAACATTTTTTTCTGGCCAATCTGCGTTAAAATCCTCTTTTTCCCTGAGCACCGCTAAGTTCAAGAAGGCTACGAGAAGATGAGTTTTAGAAGTTCCCTGTAGGTCTTTTGTATCGCTTCCCACGAAACCTTCTGTTCAGCCTTTCTGCTACATAGGCGAGGCTTTGTATCAGACTGTAGTCTGCCATCTGCTTAAATCTGTAGCTTTTCACTGTGTTACTGAGTAAAAATGACATCACTGCAATTTCCAGCTGTCCCTAGATCACACACTGCTATTAATTCTTTCCCTGCCCAGAAACCCACCTTTTTTTAGCTAAATATAGTTTCTGAATGTTGGACTTGAGAACTCTTGCTACTGCTTTCAGTGAAGTCCCATCTTTTTGGTGTGCTTTTCGAGGTATAAAATCCATATTTGATCTGTAATAGTCAACATTTCTTCTTAATCAGTTGTCTTAGGAGAATTTGGGACCCTGTGGATGGAAGCTGTCAGTTTCCTCTGATCTGAGGTGATCAGTTGAGGTTGACAGGAAACATGCAGCCTGTTTCTGATAATGTAGCTTCTGGGGGAATGAGCCCGTTGCGGGAGTCACAGTTCACTCAAACGGAAGGGGAATGAGCCCGTTGCGGGAGTCACAGTTCACTCAAACGGAAGGGGAATGAGCCCATTGCGGGAGTCACAGTTCACTCAAACGGAAGACTCATCGTTGTTTTTTGCTGCATCACTTAGCGATGCAAAATCAAAAACAAATGTCAGGTTTGAGAATGATTTTCATTTAGATATGAGAAGCTTTGTTAACTCGAGCTGTTTAAATGCCAACAGTATCAGCTGTATGTCGGCATTTGCAAATTCCATTTTCCAGGGACGAGCAGTATGCAAAGAAATTGTTTTGTTATGACTGCAAGGTCATTATTGCTTTATGTTATTGCTTTTGGGTATTTTGTCTTTTGTGCTCTTCTGCCTGACAGGGGTGTGGCTAAAGGGTGTGGCAGCCTTAAGCCTAAACACCTCACAGCTGCTGCCTGTTCCGAGATGTGGGAGAAGAGAGCAGAGAGGAGCAGTCACTAGCCGAATGCTGTTGGCTATTCTGTTGCTGCTCTGTGTCTTGACTTTAGGAACAAGGGACTCGGGGCAGGTGTGGGGGAGAAAGAAAAGGTGGTGTATTGAATTAAATGGACAGATACTGGCAACCAAGAAGGGCAACAGAGGCTTGATGTCAATGACTGGACTGAGGATGATAGGAAAAACAGGTACTTACTGTAAATACAGATACTGAGACAGCTGGGAGTGATTTCCACAAGAGGGTTAAACAGGCTTGTTAGAGCCGTGATGGGAGGAGATGGGCAGGGATATGACATTTTGGGTTTTTGTTCATCGTTTGACCAGCACAATAATGTGTTAAAGTGCTTTTGATATTTTTTTTTGTTTTGTTAGGTTGTCATTAGGTTTATTTAGAGTAGTTAGGATCTGGAAGACTTTCAGTAACACTTTACATGAGGGAGCACAGATAATGCAATATTATGCCATTAATTATATATTAATTAACCACAGAGTCTTACTTACGTACTGATCTTTGGTCATTAATGAATCATGCTATCTTTTACCTTAAACAATAGCAACAAAATGTATTTATTACTATATCTGTTAAATTGTATAAATCATTGTGAAGTACTGTCTCAAGTAACTACTATATTTGTTCATGACTTGTGCTTCAGTAGTAACTGAGTTACTATGAAGTATTTGTGTCCACTAACGTAAGTGTTCCCTACTTTTCTTTACTTGAGGGGACATGAATCATGTAGTAGTACACACTTACTTAATGCATTAATTAACCAGTCACTGTTTACGTACTGATCCCATGTTTATTCATCATTAATAAATCAATTTTGTTAAGGAGTGCTGTGCTTAAACTCGAGGGTTAGATTTGCTTTTAGAGAAGCACACGCCATACAGTAAGACTTGTTAAGAGTTTCTCAACTTCTGGGAACTGAAGATGATCCTTCTCTTGTAAATTGGTTTTATGAGTTATCTGAAATTGTCAGTATTACAGAAAACTGAGATTTACTTGTCAGTCTCTTGGTAACTGTTTTTCACAAGGCTTCTCCTTCCATTGATCTGCATGCATCCATATTCTTTCTTTCCTCTTACATAAACCAAGGCTTTATGCTAAGTCAATCAGCAGTTTTTCATTCTAAGTATCTATACATACATCCCTCATCCATAACTACTAACTGGGCCGGCCGTGGGTGTTGTGGCACCCTAGGTGAGATTCTGCTATACCAAAACCATTTCAGTAGCATGGAGTATCTGGAAAACTCACATTTGTTTCGCCTGAAATATTGCTTCTAGTGTAAATAAGTATAATGTCAAAGAATGCAACCAGAGGTATTTCTAATTATTTTTTTTCACCTGCTCTCTTGCACCCCCTAATTAAATTGCGTCCTAGGTAATCGCTTATGTACCCTATAGGGCAGGAGGAGTCAGTACTGAGTTGCTGTGAACTTGGAGCTTATCCCAGAAAGTAGCGCTCACCAGGCAGGGGGTGCACACTGTGGGGATCCTTTTACCGAACCTCATTCTTTCAGCCCTGCAGCATAAAGCTGAGATACTTGGAGAAAACCTGTGCAAATATGGTTAGAATTGAATTTATCACCCTGTCGAGGTGAGACTGCCATGGTGAACCATATTCTATCATCATACTGCATATAGAATCGAGCGATCGGCTCACAATCACAACTGTTATTGTGAAAGTCAGTGTTTGGCAAACAGTCACGTTAAAGAAAAGGGGGATGAACTTTCATTTCGCATCTTACTTTGGCATTAGTATGTCGCATTAGATTTTTGGGGTTTCTGATTAAGAATCTAACAGGGCCCTTGTCTTTAATTGAAATAGCGGTGGGTTATATAAACATTATTTTAGCACTGCTAGAGATTTGTGTCAAAGCTGGTTATGGGGAGCATTCTGAATCTCACCATGCTGGGTCCATGCGTCCAGAGGCACCATGTTCTTGGCAACAAACAGCCCGGCAAAGGCAAAAAGAAAAACCAAAAATGACAGGAGTCAATGTGAGAGGTATCATGAGTCACCTTGGATACAGGCAATGGCACCGGTTTGGTTTCAACATTGGTAGGGGTCAAATCAGCCCCATACTCCCCACCCCCCTAAAGAAGCACAATATTGGCTGCGACCTGTAACCCTACCATCTATGCCCAAATCTGCGCCCTTGGATAGAGGTGACCTCTGTAAAAAAGAATGTGCTATCTAATTACAGATCCCTGGAGCACATGTTTGCCTCTCCGCCCCCCCCATCCATTTCATAATAATAGACTGTAAGTGTTCATACGTACAAATCATTTGAGGCTTCGAACCTGGTGGTGGGTGGGAAAAAACATTGATATTTAGGATGATTATAAGCCACTAACCTCTATGAAAGTTCAGTTCAAGCTGCCATCCGGTACATTGCTGTATAACAGTACGAGCTTATTTGTCAATTGCAAATTCATTCAGCTGATTCCTTTAGCCAGAACAGAGAGTTGTTTCGGGTAGCTGTACACCATGAGGAGCAGTTGATACAGCAACTCAGGGACTTGAAGTGACACCCTTCACACAAATATGTCCCCTAAATCATCACCTTGGCATGCCAGCTATTTTTTCCCTGTACGTTTTACAACAGAATACCAATATGTAACATGAGCATGTAAATTCTATAAATGTTTGTATGAACTAGCCATCATGTTTTAGTTTCTCAATTATTTTGTCTTTTGATTAAAATTTCATATATCTGTATTGGTATTTTGTCAGATAAGTCGGCTAGCGATTGACAGGGTCCACTTTCACCGCCTCAGTCCTCCCATCTGTGATTCTGAGCACTTCCCTCAACATGAACATTCAGAAAGTCAGCGCTGTGCCTCGTGTTCTGTTCCAGCTGCTAAAGTGATCTTTAATCCATTTTTTGATTATAGCATGCACATTTTGATGGAAGTGTGCTCTTCCTCATAGATTAGTGATTAGGGTGATATATTTTATCTCTGCGTTACATGCGACGGCACACATCTATACGTGCCATTCACCGGCACACGAATTCCAAGACCTCTTCCATCAAAGTGCTCCTTCTCTGTGTTGTGCGGATTCCGCCGTGTCCATTATCCTCTCATCCCCCTGCTACCATACCGCATGACGGCCAAGGCAACAAGGACATTTCTAAATGATGTTTGCTCATGTTATTTTCTGGCTCAGAAAAAAGATTTGTTTCCCTGATTTTGTCACTCTGGCTTATAGGAGATCATTTGAAAAATAAATCCGGACACAGATAGCAGAGGAGACCGCCAAACTGCCCGTGTGTCCTTGTTACAGCACTGCCTTCTGTAGGACTGGAATAGAATGTGAGGCAGGAGCTAAGTTTCAGCACCTGGTTCTGTTTCCCGCAGTCAGCTGGAAGAGGCACTGGCTGATGATGATGTCATCTGGAACATGTGAAGCACGATGCTGCACCCGTCCGCACGGCCACCGGGGTCCGGAGGCTATTGTGTGCGGCACCAGACCGTCATACGGCATGGATCTCCTTACAAAGCCTGTGTTCGGAATCCGTTCTTTAAAAACCCAGATTGGCCCAGTTGTCATCACTATCGCCTATAACAGGGTTGTTATGGTTTCGGATCGGGCATAACCATCTGCTGCTGTGGGGGTGAGTAATTCGAGCTACACAGGGAAGTGTTAGGATGGATCGTGGCATTTTATTATAATGATCAGGCGTGACAGGAGAAGGAGCTGCCGTTCCCGAGCCCCCGCCCGTTTGCCCAAACTATTTCACGTGTGTGATTTAAAACAAGCCCTCTGTGTATAAATTTAAAGTTAGAAAACAATAATCAGTCACATAAGTTGACTGAGATGTATTCGTTTCATTCATAGTTTTTATCAGTTTTTAACCTCTGCGGAGGGTTATTGATAAGTATCCGGATCAGGTATTGCAAGAGGGTGACCGCAGTATGTCTGAGTGCACTATGTTAATGGTTGAGTAGCACACTTCTAACGGAATTCAGTATATACTGAGTAAATATGCAATTTTGGATGCCCTCATTGACCCCCTACCCACTACAGCCAGCCCCCTTCATAACGTCACTTATGGGTTCCTATAGGTCTACACCAGGGCTATTCAATTCACGGTCCTCAAGGGCTGAGCCCTGCTGGTTTTCCAGCCTTCCTTCACCTGTGAGCCAGGTGTGAAGCCTCTGACCAATCAGAATCGGTAATTATTAAACTGACTACCTGGGAAAACTGAAAACAAGGACTGGATTTGTAATCCAGGGCCTGAGTTGAATAGCCCCGGTCTACGCAACGCATGGCAGAGGTCACCCAGATTACATTTGAACAAAAACACAAATTAGGAAATAAATCAGTTTGCATTCAGTGTTTCTTTAAATAGCTCAATGGCGCCGACAAGGATTGTGGGTTTAATTCCCCTCCCCGGCTCCGCGTGCATTGAGTTCTCATGCTCTCCCTCTGTTGATTGCGTTTCCCCCAGGAATTCGGTTTCCTTCCACGATCTTAAGACATACAGTTATGTAAATGATGTCTCTGAATTGTGCATTGAGTGTCAGCGTATAACACCGTCCTGGGTGTCCCCTACCTTGTGTCTTGTGCTTCCTGCGATAGAGTCCAGGCTTCTGTGACCCTGTAATGAATAAACGGTTAGATGACAGATGGATGGATGGTTGAGCAGCACTCACATTTGCCGCCACATGGCATCCTGTTATAGGTTATTATTGTTAATTATGATTAATGGCTTTTATTCCATTGAACGCCAGGAGTGAGCCTCAAAGAAACCTTATTAACAGAGTGCCTTGGAGAAACTGGGGAAGGGACGCTTTAATTTCTGCCAGGAAGCAGGTATAATGGAAAGTGTTTGGCAAGCAGGATGCAGAAGCACACAGTCACTGTCCTCAGCACTGAGCAGGAATGCGCCTTAAAAGAGCATCCCTGGGGTGAAAATAGTAGGGCATCTTGTAAGGGTAGAATTTTTCCTACGTAATTTTTCATCATTTTACAGAATTCAGTATTTCTCTCTTCTGTTTATGTTCCACTCTCCTGTATTTCGTGCATTCGGGCTCCTCTGTGTCTCATCGACCGTTGTGTTGACATTAAGCTCGCCCATCTCAAAATGGCAGAGGAAAGGACTGCATTAATATTCTGTCTGTGGCGCCTGATTTCTTCTCCCTGCTACCCTTTTCCCTTCGCCCGGCTTTGCCTCCCGCAGTCGCTGGGCGTCCGCCATGGCATCCCGAGGCTGCATCGATCCCCTCGCTTTTTCTTTGCACATGTCAATATTTATGCTTCCTGTCGCTTCTGCTGTTGTCCCATTACTCCCTCTCTCGTTTCTCCTTTCTCCTTTGTCTTCTCCACACAGAAGCGTTCTTTGGGACCAGGGGGAGGGATACAGTGTTTCTGCAGCAGCTGTTGTATATATTCTCTTGGAAATATGAAGGTTGTTTCTCAATGCGTCTTGCTACCTTTTTCCACTGTCACACTACGATTCTGTAGAGACGCATCTCATCTTGGGTCTGCTAACAAATTGGCTGACCCTCTTCACATCTTCTTGGCCCCTCCAAACAGCAAAGCTTTTATTTTGGCCTAGTTTTCAAGCTATAATATGCTGTCTTTCTGGCATCCGTAATACCCGAGTCATATTTACTTGCGAGTTCGCATTTGTTTTGGAATGCAATTTTACGTTTGAAAAGAGCAAGGATGCCATTAAATGTTTGCTTTAGGATTTTATTTCTGCTTATATTGATGTCTCAGTTTATGTTATTATGGACTAAGAACAGTTTAATGTGCCTTAGTCACAAAAAAAATAAATTAACAGTATAAAATATGGAATATTTTTTGAAGCAAAGAAGAGGTTTATTTCTTTCAGCCTAACAGAGAAACTGGCATGAATTGATCAAGGGGAAACACAAGACAAAGGCTAAGAATTCAGCATATAATTCCCCGGGTAATGATAGGAGCAGCCAGCCAAAACAACGCAAGACAGGGAAACAAATCAAATGTGTATCTGGGCAACCACCTATTCACAGCAAACACCCAGCAGTTATGGGCGCCGCAATCCAGACCCCCTCCCAAGGATGCTTTTTTGGGCAGTGTACCTGCTTAGGGTCACCAGGGAAACAAGCAGCTCCTTAGCAACCCTTCAAACTGGGTTCACACTGAAAATCCGAGAGCAGGGATGAAACCTGTTAATTGGATCACAGTCGTAATGCAGTGTTATCTAGTTACGTCATACGTCTGATTTGATTGCGAGTGTTTAGACTCGTGAAGGGTGGCAGGGTGATGGTGTGGTCAGCTGACACCCCTGGAGACCCGGGCTCAATTCCCCGCCCCGGCTCCATGCGTGTGGAGTTTGCATGTTCTCCCCGTGTCATCGTGGGGTTCCCTCCGGGTTCTCCAGTTTCCCCCCACGGTACAAAATACATGCTAACCCTAATTGGAGCTGGCAGATTACCTGCAGGTGTGTATGTGAGAGGTGTGTGTGCCCTATGATGGCTTGGCACTTCATCCTGGGTTATTCTTCACCTTGAGGCCCATATTTCCAGTATGAGCTGTGGATCCCTACAGCCTTTTAGGACAAGCGGTATAGAAAATGGATGGATGAATGAATAGACTCCTGAATCACATCAACAGGCTGTTTGTATCTTTTCTGTATTGCTCCTTCTTGTTCTTTTACTGCTGACACTTTCTGTGACAGTGAATTACAGGTCATCCCCAGATGACGTGTGCTGGTTTGCATTTGCGGTTTGCCTGCAGTCACAGCACTACACCCGCCGGCCTGGTCAGACCGTGGTGACGTGTATGTAGAGTGATGTCACCCATCATATGGATTAGTGGGCAGGTGCTGGCATGTGGGGGAATTGCTCTTCCCTGCAAACCGAAATCTTTTACCGAAAGCTATTTAAGATTCCGCTTGGGTGTCTGTCATTGGTCAGCTCTTACTTGATGTTCCCGCTGAATCTCTGAATTAGTCCGGTAAGGCTCGAAGATGGGTTGGCTCACAAACCCTTCGGGGGGGTCTGCGGGACGTGCCTATCTCTCTTAAACAGCCCAATTTCCCAGGAAAACAGCAGAGTCTTTGATCCCAGACCAGCACTGTTGTGTCACATTCTATGCTGAAACACTAAATCAGAGGAATGAGAACTTGAGAAATGAACAGAGTTTCTGTGCTTTGCAAGAATTTAATGCGGTCCGCTGATTAGCAGAACGGCTTCCCTGGCCAGCTTTACCTTCCTGATTCCCCGCCCCCAGGGCAGCTGCAGTGTGGTGATTAGCAAAACGGCCTCCATGGCCAGCTTTACCTTCCTGATTCCCCGCCCCCAGGGCAATTGCAGTGTGATGATTAGCAGAACGGCCTCCCTGGCCAGCTTTACCTTCCTGATTCCCCGCCCCCAGGGCAACTGCAGTGTGATGATTAGCAGAACGGCCTCCCTGGCCAGCTTTACCTTCCTGATTCCCCGCCCCCAAGGCAGCTGCAGTGTGGTGATTAGCAGAACGGCCTCCGTGGCCAGCTTTACCTTCCTGACCCCCCGCCCCCAGGGCAGCTGCAGTGTGGTGATTAGCAGAACGGCTTCCCTGGCCAGCTTTACCTTCCTGATTCCCCGCCCCCAGGGCAGCTGCAGTGTGGTGATT
>JAODKE010000118.1:113613-127638 GCA_026779605.1 Mormyrus hasselquistii
TTACACTGCTGTTTGTTCCGCACTGTTCTATCCTGTATTACACTGCTGTATCTCATGCCCTGCCCTGCCTTGTATTGAATTGCTCTTTGTCCTGCAGTGTCCTGTCCTCTCCTTCATTGCACTGCTGTATCTCCAGCACTTGTCTTGTACTACACTGCTGTTTGTTCCGCACTGTTCAATCCTGTATTACACTGCTGTATCTCATTGCCCGTCCTGTCTTGTATTGCACTGCTTTTTGTCCTGCACTGTCATGTGCTGAATCGCACTGTTCTATCTAACGCACTGTGTTGTATTGCACGGCTGTGTTTTTCTCGCACCGTCCCGTCTTTTATTCCAGTGCTGTTCGTCTTATCCCACGATGCCCTACCCCTCAACTGTAGCATAAGTATTTGACCGTGTTGCTAAAACCCCATTTAAAAAATTAAGTTAGGATTTGTTTTTTTTTTTCTTTTCCTGCTAAAATTGGTATTTTGCTACAGAAGAGCCTTATGCGACTCACACAGCGCTGTCCCTCCCCATGCCACTGTCGCAGTTAAATAGTGTTTGCAAAGGAATGAAATTAGTGTGAAGGCCCATCAGCTGGCATCAACGGGGAGCCCCGAGCGCTAAGATCAGCCTCATCATAGGGGCATCACTTATCCTAATGAGCACAGCTGTGCCAAGGCGGCCGTTCCAAACGCTTAGCACTCAGCCGCTTCATCCCCCCACGTTGTCCTGATTTCTCTGACAAGATGTTGCAGCCTCGCTTGTTCTGTCACTCTCGCCAGCGGCTGTTCTCCCACCAGTTCTCCTAACCTTTATTAACTTACAAGATGTGCAGCGGCTCGGGGAGGTGTGGTGGCTCGCCGTGTAACACTGTAGCCTCATACCTCTGGGGCTTTGGGTTCGATAGCTGCCATCGGCTCTGTGCGTGCAAAGTGTGTGTGTTTTCCCTGTGTGTTTCTCTGTTTTTGCCGTGTTTGTGTGTTTCCCCTGTGTTTTTGTAGGTTTCCTTGTGTCTTCCTCTGGTGTTTGTGTGGGTTTCCTCCTGAATTTCTGTGTATTCCCTCCTGTGTTTCTGCATGCGTTCCTCTGGAATTTGTGTGAGTTTCCTCCTGTGTTTCTTTGGGTTACCTCCAATGTGCCTGTGTATTTCCTCCTATGTGTTCCACCTATGTTTCTGCAGGTTTCCACCTGTGTTTGTGTGGGGTTTTCCCTTGTGCTTGTGTGTTTCCTCCTGCAGGTGTTTCTAATTTGCCTTTATTGTGTGTGTGTGTGTGTGTGTGTGTGTGTGTGTGTGTGTGTGTTTACTCCTTGATGTTGTCTCATATCATATTTCACTGATGTCATGACTGCCTGTGATGCAGTGTAATGACATTTTAAGGCAATGTCAATGTGATGTTACCTTGTCATTACACTTGACACACTGTAAGGGCAAAACAGGCTTGAACATCCTGAAGTGGCCTAAAGTCTAGTGATGGACTCCTTTGTTTTTGAGCATTCTCACCATTTCACTTACTCTGTTTTCACTCTACCGCATCCTTCCATCTCCTTCTCACACAGAGTTAATTAATACCCCTCCCCCAACATCATAGTACAATGTATTATTTGTGTCTATACCTTGTCTCTGTCGGTCTGTCAGTCTAATCATGATTCATTAAAACTGCCACCAATTGCTTAGATAGTATTTAAATTTGAATTTTAATTAAATTCTGTTAGAACATGCAAACAATTGCCGATTATTTAGATGTTTTTCCTGGCATAATGTAAACAGTGTCTATTCAGTAATTAACTTCAAACTTGTCAGCTTGTGATCTTTCAGGATGATGTTTTTTTTAATATGGGCTTTAATGAATGCTGAAGTAATTGTTTTACGTAACTACAATTTCCTGTGCTGACTGGAATTTTCTCTGACCACATTAACCTTAACATGTTCATTTTCATGGCCTCATTAATGACTACACAACTTCTTTTTTTAATCTCTTCTGCTATAGTGATATCTTGTGCATGGTGCCTCCAGCGGCTGTGCTGAAATCTCTTAATGAAAATTTGTCCTTAATAATGAATTTAAATTACAGTTAAAGTTTAATAAGGCTGTACTACAGTGATTATGTTCCACAACCTATCAGGACCTATTGCAGAATATTAGCACCTCTGCTAATTATGCTCAGCTGACACTGATGGGACCGTGCTATGTACAGTATAAGAAGGGTCAGCTGGTGGATTTCAGCAAGGGAGGACATTGTGGTAAGGTGATGACAGTGGTGGGGTTTTAGGTGACATCAGGGCCTTGCCTTGCCTTGCCTAGCCTAGCCTAGCCTAGCCCAGCCCTGCCTTGTTTAATGACCTTTCTTGTTTTTTAAAAATAAGTCTTTATCTCTATGAGCTCATGCCATTTTATTCCACCCTTGTGGCAGATCTCCACCCCACAACCTGCTGCATTTTGAAGTTGGTTTGCTTTTCCTCTGAAAATATTGAAGGTAGTAACTGAGGCAACAAAGGCAGCCTAGAGGCGTTTACTACTTGTGTCTGTGACTAAAATTGCAGTCCTTTCCTGCTGGTGGCGGTCAATGGGATATACAAACTCATTAGATGGGATCCTCAACTGCAATGCCTGGGTGAAGTCTGGTCCGGTGCAAGGGCTAATGATATGACTGTGCCTCAGTGTGACCCAAGGCATCCTGAACCTTGGCTGAGGAGATCTCTCTTCCTCATTAACAGTAGAAGCAGTTGTGGTCAATGAAGAGTTTAATGAGGTCTTCTTTTCTTCCCATTATACTTCTTTATTACTTTCCCCTTCTGCCTCTTGTTGCCTACAATTTGCAAAACGGAACCGATGTACTACCTCGTGTTTTGATATCTGCATTTCGATTACATGGACACCTATTGTGCCTCTACTGGCAGTTATAGCGCTTGTTTAATAGTTAAAATTAACGCTTAAGGTTTGTGTTGTCTATGACCCCAAGGTTACTCTCCCAGATTTACCACAGCCTTGCAATGGCAGGCAAATGGAATCCCTGCTTTGTGTGCGCCTTAGGTTTGGGGGGGGGGGGGTAGAGACGTCACTGCAGGTTGACAGGTAGAAGGAGCTGCATTTTAAGTACTGGGAACGTGTGGAGGGGGCTGACAAGATCAAAGGGAAGGAATTCTTAAGAGATTCCATCCTTTCCCCTGGCGGTCCTCTGACCTTGACAAGATAAGTGGAGTTCCACCTAGGAGATCAGTGTTTTAGTGGTGACAGTCTTTGTAGCTATGAACTCCTCCTATTTCTTTGTCCAGCATTTGTGCCAACAATGAGTCAGACTTTAAAACAGAATGACAAAATGTAACAATACTATTCTTATACTATCCAATATGCAATTTTCTGCATGTTAGAACGGGGGGAAAATACTACCAAGAAACATTTATTTGTTGTACCATTATTCCACTTTATTGTGTGAAGTATTTCCTTTTTCTGACAAGTAAATTTATTGTACCACTCTTATATTACATGTATATAGTGGAGTGCTAAGTTTTGACTGCGCCTCCCTTTTTCCTTGCAGAGCCAACACAAGCATTGTCTCTCTGAATTAATTAAAAAAAACAGCACATTTATTTGTTAGTGATTTTACTGTCTCTTACACTAGCAAAACACCAGCTTAACGTGGCACCAGAAAATGAGGGGCACATTTTATAGGATGGCAGTAGAAGAATAGTTTACATCAAATGATAAATAATACTATGTTTGCTTCTAGAGAAGATTTTCTGTGTCAATAGATGCTGGCTGGGAAGGCCAAACCATCATCTGCTGGACATTCAGAATGAACTTTATTCCTTTTTATACTCGCACTGTGGAATCTTTGCCATAGTACCTGCGTCGCTTCTGAAGCTATTTAAAGCCAGAAAAGGCATGTGCTGTAGGAAAGGCTGACTGGGGCAAAGAGCCGGTCTGCTAGTGTCGAGATGAGGAGCAGCCATGATGGACAGGTGAGTAGCTGGCGGAGCCTTGGGAAGATTGCTGTCTGACGAGACAGCGGTTACTGTGAGTGTATTTTTGTATATTCGAGTCACATGTATAATGCAATAACTACTGGGCTATGAGCAATTCAAGCCTCTTATGAAATAAATAAATCTCTCTTTTATTATGAGGCACAGAGTACAGCTGAGCCTACACTAGTGGCTAAAATGTAGAAACGCTTCCAATTTTCTGGATTGCAAAACTTTATTCATGTGTTGCTTCAGTTACTTGTTTATTGTTCCAATGTATAACATTTGTAACATTTTTTGATTGTTTAGAAACATTACCACCAATATTCATGTAGGTGTTTTTAAAGCAATAAAAAAAAAGAGTTTTGGCCACTAGGGTATTGGTAGCTTTACCGTACCATCGTGATAAATACTCCTTAACAAAAACTTCATAATAAGCTTTAGGATGGACAAGTTGCATAGAAGCCAATGGACAGCTTGTGATATAACGTGCTGCTTTGCTACATTTCAAATGAAATGAAGTGTTATTCTTACTTCTGCAAATGGCAAATAGTGTCATTTCATTTGTTTATTTTCCAAGAACAGACAACATTCTGACTTGCTATTAAATCACATTTATCTGTTTCACTTACAAATGAAGAGGGAGAAAGTATGACAGAATGCAGTACGGGAAGCTTTTGGATAACAGTGCCATAAAGAGTTTATTTTTACATATTTAGCTGCTTGACAACTCCGATTTAATAATCACAATTCACTTAATTCCCTGCAGAGGAGAAGATTGCTATTCCTGCAGACTTGACCTTTCAGCTGGAACAATGCAAATATATTTGTCTAATGTCTATAGAATTGTCCCACTATGCAATATTTTAAGACCGCAGGGATTATAAAAATTAGATCAACAAGTGGGATTTTGAGCCTGGAATTTTTAAGCATGATTCTTGTTTAATTTTTGATCTGCTGAAGCAGCTTATGTGAAGCAATTCACTTTCGCTTCAATATATGACCAGTTTGAATTCTTGGTGATAAAAAAAAAAAGTCTGTCATTTTAAATAACATATTAGGATCATGACTACTGCAGAAGATTTTCCATATATGTGCAACATTTATTACAGTGTATATATACAGTCCATATGCAAATATCAATTCACAATCGTTTAATGTTCTGGATAATTTCATTTACCGAAGACTCACATGTCTATTTATAGACAACTATATACCAATACACACACATTTGTATTCATATCTTTGTGGGGACTGTCCATTCATTTGTATGGAGAAAACCATAATAATTTTATAATTAGATTCACTGTGGTAACCATTACTGTATATGTTTATGAGTACACAGCTTTGATTTCTTCTTTATTCCAAAGGTAGACTACTGAAGATTTGTACAAAATGTTCCTTGCAAAGGGAAAAAAAAATATTACAAAAAAAAAAAAAAAAAAACATTCTTAATGGGGTAGAGAGGCCTGGTGCGAGTTTGCTGGAGCAGTAATTGCATTTTGAATTATGCAGGTCTTCAGTACAAAAGGGAAAATATAATTAAACATTGACAAGTACAGAGGCAAATTTGCCAGTAGTATTTGCATGGGCATCCTCTCTGGTGAGTATAGTGTGCATCCAGAAAAATAGTGTGTGACACATGTTACTGTCATTACAACTGAAAACACAAACTAGGCGACCATACAATGAGGGAAAATCCTCTTTGCATTTTAATGAAAAGGAAAGACTACATTAAAGAGAGACAAATGTATTACAGAATGTACAATAGTTGTCACAGTTTATTTTTATTAGTTGGAAATTCACGGGATGTAGCTAACAGAAAATGTCACTTTGCGTTTGTCATGTAATTCACAGATCTGATAAACAGGCAGAATACACATCTCACCTTGTCTGTGTCGGTCTTTCAAACCTTGAGGGTCTTAACATGACTCGTGATCACCACATATCGGCACACTGTAGGCCACTTCTTATTAGTTTCAATTGTAGACCATGTGACCAAGATAGTGAGCGTTGCTGTTGTCCTATTGGGTATTAGGTGTCTCTAAGTGAAAAATACAGGTGGATAAAATTGCGGTCTTGGCAAACTTAAGCAATCTTTAGATACAATTGTACACTAAGCGATAGCAACAGCAACAATGGGAAAATTAAGCAAAAATTAATAAAACAACAGTGAAGTTATTGTTAATTTTTACCGATTAGCTGATTGGCGGTGATTCCAGGTGACGGACTCCTTCCCAAATGGTTACTGTATCCTTGGACCTTACTTGATAATCATACATTTTCTTGCAATTCATTAGAGGCCTTGCTTGAGGATTTTGCCCCTAAAGACGAGGATGGGCTCCTAAATGGGATCTGCTGTGCCGTGCAGATCTGCCAGCTGTCATTCCCAGCAATGCGTCTGGGGTGAACTGTCAAGCCTTGCAGCAAGTGTCGCGGTGTTTATCCTGAAAGTGACAAGAACGTCAGCCGCTTCCCGGGGCTGGAGGTTAGCCAGTACAAGCACACAGGGCAAGTATTTGGATGTGAATCAAAAATAAAACACCGGACTGTCTTCCCAGTGGTGTGTCTTTGGAAATTACAAGGCCTGCAAAGCTATTGTAAGGGAAGGCAGGTATGGATGTGTTAATTGAGATGTCGATTGCATCAGAATTCAGAGAAGCAGTTCTGTGAGTATCTTTTTTAAACCAATACTTCAGAAACAAATAAAGAAGTAATCGTGTTACCGTCTTATGGTACGACGGCCATAATGCTAACCCTGTGCTTTTGCCTAGAGGTTGATATTATACCCACATAGCGGGCATTTAGAAGCTTGTATATGTTGCATTGAAAAATGTATCGGCATAAGAAACTGACTAATGAATTGGCATCGACAGCTGATTATCATCAAATGAAGACTCCCAGATTAATCTGTATGCATGGATAATTAAAAGATAGATGGATGGATGCAGGCAGGCAGGCATGCAATGCTTTTCTTGAGCAAGATTATAACCAGCAAGCAGAGCATGGTGCTAACAATGAGAAGGTTGTGGGATCAAATCCCAGGGAGCACACTTACATCGAAACCCTTCCCTTTGGATGAAAATTTCAGCAAATTAATAAAATGTAATGTAATGGGGGCCTGCAGCTTAATCCAGTCCAGCAGGGCTCACAAACATGCCTGCGGGCGATTTATAGATACCAATTAGCCTAGCTCCATGTCTTCGGACAGACGGAAAACAGGGGCACCCAGGGGAAACCTGCACTCTCCCAGTAATATTTCACCTGCTGTGCTGAAGCTGTTAAAGCTGGAGACTGGTGACTCAACACCTTATCAAATCTTCTTAAGTTTTTTTCTTTTATTATTTCGCCATTTGTCTCTATTGTCTATAAATGCCACTCCTACAAGATGACAAAATTAGTAATTACATACACAATGAATGTTCAAATCCTATAAATCATGCCCACTTTTTTGTGGGTGAATAGTAATAATATCCAAGGACATGGTTGACCGAAGCCTGAGAAATAAGCGTAGGTTTTCTGTTACATGGTGACTAGTGCTGAGACCAAAACAGAACAGAATCAACCGATGTGTATATTTTAGTAAATGACAGGTGGGGGGGGAATCAGAGCATCGCACTCCAGTCAGCTGCCTGTTCCTCCTGAGACTGCTGCAGGCCACACCCCAATAACACCCACGTGCAAGCACACTAATCTTCTTTTTATCACCATAGTTAAAAGTTTTTTAAAGAAAGCAGTGAAAGCTGGGCCATATGTTATACTTCCCATATGTGCATTGAGTAAAAACTGGAAATAATTCCCTAATTAATTTATGTCTTTTTTTTACTTTTTAATTGATCATTAGGAGATCATTTAAGGGATGAACATTAATCATCTATACTCAATTATACTACTGTGATCCTTATGGGGAGGAAAAGGAAACTGAACTGGGTTTTGGGAACTTTTCTGATGATATTTTTGTTTAAGAAAAAAAGAAAAAACTAGCACACCGCAACTTTCATTTTGCGCCGGAAAATCACAGGGAAAGGCTTCAAAAAGCTTCACACTAGTGGTGACCAGCTGTGAGGAAACATGACTAATTGCTCTTATTAAAATGTAGCAGTCAATCAATTGTCTGAGCGCTGGTAGAAATACTAACATAGAAACAGTCCAATTAGGGGGTTGACCTTGAGTCATGGGAATACAGGTGAGATCTGATAGATTTATAGCAGCTGTCTGAAGACGGAAATTATAATAAATGTGGCAGATGACTGACCCAGCCACCTGAAGTTCACTGTGTTTGCCCCCCTCCTCCCCCACATGCTGAATCCCTTGCTGCTGAGGTCTGATTAGCTAGACAGTCACCTCCACCCACCCAAGCCTGGGCTGCCTGCTCCCCAGCCATGCCCCATGCTCACAGATGCTCACAGGGAGAGCAGTGAGCCAGCTGGTGGGTTTGTTTCTCTGCTGCAGATTTCGGTGAATGTCACCTTCAGTTTACCTTGTGCTTCCTCAGGCTGCAGCGCGGCATTGACTTCGTGGGGGAGAGTACGGTGTCTGGAGGCGGATCTGCAAGATGTGCATGAGTCTTGTTGGAAGGAATGCAAAGGTGGGTGAGGTGTACTTCGCAAACTATGGCTGTTTTCAAAATACACAGGGTAGCAATCATGAAAAATGCATTAAAAAAAAATGCACTCTGCAATGCTTTGCCCCCTCAATCAAATGTATATGTAAGAAGAGCAACTAGTCCTTACATATTTAAAAAATCTCTTAGACAAATCAAGTCACAAATCCGCAAAGCAGGTAGGATCTTCGAAGTGTTTACATCTTTTTCAAAAGAAATGTCTTGGTAATGATGGTACTTCCAAATTCAAATGATAACTACAGACAGCTTCAATGCTGTACCCAGAAGAGAATCTTTCTTCTTCACAACCATAAACAAAAAAAGGCCATTGTACCAAAAAGACAGATTTACATCAAATGCAAGCAATTTAAAAAACAATTTAACAAGATAAATAATTAAAATCTACAGAAAAAACACAAAGTGCGTGCGTATGTTGCATTGTAAGTGATTTTACCAACATAGAACTTCTTGGATGAAATCGGATCACTTTTTCCACCACGAATCTTTCAGCAGCGTTCCACCTGCTCGGGTGGACCTCTTAGCTAGTTACACGAGAAAATGCTAAATTCATCGCTAATTTGAACACTTATAGCAAGGCAGTGGATTTATAGGAGTAAATATGTTACATTACAGTGACTGACAGGGTATAAAGGTTCGTGACCCTGAATTGGGAATAATCAACTGACAAACTTTCCTCTGGTTCCCAGTAGCTGAATTTAATTAACTAGCATAACATCAAAAGATTAATTTCATATCAAATGTGGGCTGTTTGGACTCAGTATTTTTCAAGCTCTACTCACATGAAAAACAAAAGTATAATTTCAAACCTCCAATAGTGTAGTGCATACATTCTTTTTTTTAATTAGCCATTTTATATGCTGGAGTCTGTGACCATGAGAAGTTAATTGCCTGAAAATCAGCTCTGAATGGTCTATCAGGTTTTTTTGTTTGTTCTGCCTCTGCACTGCAAGTTTGTTGTGTTTGTGGCGATGGTCTGAGTTATTGTGCATAATGCATAGCGATGAAAAAAACAGAACACGTGCAAGGACATCACACCACACTCAGCCTCCACTGTAGCGTTATGTATGAGGGCACGCAGACCTGAATGATAAATCCGATTTCACAATGTGACAAGGCTGGACTCACGCACTATCATTATGTCTGTATACAGTTTATAAAAATCAGTAACTGCACTGGGATTGGCTGCAGCATAAAAAGACATTTGGATGCTGCATATCCGGGGGCGGCGGCAAATCGAATTGTGAGGCGTTTGGGTGGGTGGGTGGGGGATGGGCATTTAAGTCGATCCTGGGAGCGGAGAGCGGCTTACAGTGGTGAAGAGGAACAGAAACAAAGGCCAGATGTTTGGATTTTAGCAGAAGGGATATGAACAAGACAACAAAACAGGAGCTGGGATTTGGGAAGGGCTGCGATGGTGCGTGCATTTTTGGCAGAATCGGGACTGCATTTTCTTTTATAATAATGCAATGTTAATGCACAGAGGAATTAATTTGCCACCCCACTTTGTGGTGTCCATATCTCTCCTGATCTGACCGAGGTGAAATTTTAGATAATGTTACTCAGGATTTGAGTTTTTTGTAGTGTTAGGTTTCTTGTTATGCCAGTGTCTGTTTTGAGCTCTTCACAGATCTGATTTAACAACGAGCAAAGTTAATGTTTCCCATATTTACATAATAATAATACATAATAACACCCCAGCTCCAGGAACCAAAAATATGAGGAAGCAGGATAATGAAGAGTAAAGTCCAATGATGAAAATTAAGTTTAGGTCTGGTGACATAATCCGACTTAGCAGTCTGGCTTTCCAAACCGAGTCACCATTTTTAAGGGCGTGCTAACGCCGAGGTGGCGAGCTTCTTCTTGGTCACCCCGTCAAACGCAGAACAGGGAGCTTCCAGCCAAGGCAAGGCGGGAGATTTTCGCTCACCTCCAGCGGGGATTGCTTTTGTTGATCGTGAGCAACTCATCCTCAAGGCCAGCACACAATGAAGATGCCACACCAGCCACTTCGGACAGCTGCCCCGAGCACCCTCGCTCAGCACACACTGAAGATCTACGCCAGTTTCTAGAGCAGGGGTCACCAGCACGGTGCCCGCGGGCGCCAGAATGCCCCCAAGGACCACATGAGTTTCCCACGGACCTGTTCTAAAAATAGCACAACTCACCAGTGAGCAGCATCTAAAATGTCATTTTATCCTGTTGGTATTCTTCTTTAATCACATTTGCATTTATATAGATTTGAAAATGACAATATTCAAGAGCATTTGATGCATGTTTATTATACAAGTTTAGACAAGTTTAGGAGGGTTTTTCAAACTGGTAGCCTTTCGTATGGCTCAGTGCCCATGAAGTAGCTCTCAGATTTAAAAATGTTGGTGACCCCCGCTCTACAGATTCCGGGGGACAGCACCAAGGCCTTAATGCACACTGGCATGGTCACTGGATTCAATAAAACTGTCAGGCAGAATACAGAGTAATCAGTGCTGAATGCAGCTGTCTCGCAGCAGACATGATGCAGTGCTGTCATTTAGCATCTGATTGGCTCTATTCTCACTGTTTCTGAATTTATACAATATTGAAAAACACACATGCGACTGTTTCTGCAATGCACTTCTTGGGATCACGGTGATAACATGCTGGCTTGTATGTGACAGTGTCAGAGCTGGGAAACAGAGTGGACTGGGGACCGAGATACAGGAGGCTACAGAGTTTATTCAGAAGCCAGGACAAACTGAGCTTGAATCAGCAGGCTGGAGTCGGAGTCGGAACATGAGCGGTTGAAAGCCGGGGAAATTATTCCTACAGGCACGCGGGGGACGGGAGGCAGGAGCGCAGGGTTAGAACAGGCAGGCAGGCAGGACTGGAGCAGCAGGACAAGATGAGAGACGGGGTCAATTGAATGCTCAGTACGGCACATTGAAAAATGGCAACAATACTTTGCAATGATGGCACGAAGTTGGGCATAACAGATACTTGGAATAAATATGAGCCAAGTCTAATTCTTATAACCACTAGCATCTTCTTTTGTTTAGTGAGCGGAAGTGAACGCTGTAGTGACTGAGCAAGCCTGTATGTCATTTCGGGGCTGGGACGCAATCTATAACAGAGATCTCCAGGAGCGTGCTTTGTGCCACAGCTTTGGAAAACAGCAGTTATAATTTATCGCTGTAAACTAACCATTGCCTTGTATTTCTTGTAATATAACAAACGGAATGGCGATACCGTACTAATCCCAGTCACGATAACTGGTTTGTCAATACAGCTCAAAAAAAACAAAACACAGAGACTATCAAAGATAGTGTGTCGCAGAAGTGGGAATACATTTAAAAAAAACAACAGCAATGACTATAGTCCACAATCCATCATTGTCATCATCACTTGGATGAACACCAGAGATTTTATTATTCCACGTGGGTATTTCATGCAGTTTGTGATGCCAGTGGAAAAAAAAATTAAAACGACTTCTTAAAGATTAGAGAAATTCGAAATGCAAACTGAAGTCAAGAAAATGATCTTCTGTTTAGTTGATTCTGATTATTCAACATGATCAGTTTGTTGCATCAAGCAATAGTTCAGCATCTGTGACGGTCTGGTGGCCAATCCCAAGGTCCGTGCCCGCCTCCCTGCCTCCCAAAGCCTGGCTCCAGATCAGTGTGGCTCTGTTTGGATAAGCAGTTATTTATACTTATGGATAAAAATGCTTGTCAGTTTTGGCACATAGCTAATAAGTTCCTATTGATCAATGAATCCAGTCTAGGCAAGAACAGCCCATTACAATTTACATTATGTCTTGATTTTTATGATTATATTATGTTTCCAATATTCAATTGAAGGAACAAATAAAAAAAAACATTGAATAAAACCCAATTATATTATTTCTTATTATTTACAGTGTGTAGTTTGCAAAATCTAACTTCGTTACATTACCAAATAATTTAATGAAAACCAAGAGCGTAGTTGAATGTATAGAGGTTTGAGTCTTTACTTTGGTAAGCTTATATACAATATAAAAAGATTTTTGTGGCTTAAACCAATAAATACGCATTATGGGGGGGGGGGGGGGCATTTTATGGGGACTAAAAGGGGTCCAATTACACCCTGATGAAAACACTGAAATTACTCGTACATAATTGCAGATTAAATTCTCCCCAAAACATTTACATCTTCCAGTACTAGAATGCATTCCCTTTAAACACATTTAGATGTGTTACACCGTGTCAAACACGTGATGAACTCTGAGCAACCACAATGCTACAGGGGAAACGGAGAGACCACAACTAAGCAATGCAGTCTGGTGAAGACGGCTACCAGTATTATCATACTCAATAATGCAGGGTTTAGGAAAATGCCTTTCTCTCAGCCAAGCCAATACCGAAAAAGCTGTTAGATAAAATCTACAAGGATTTCTGTTGTTTGTTAAAAATGGATAGGAATACACACAATAAAAAGCATCTATCTAATGTAAACATGCAGTGAAACATCACGGCATGATGATTCATCCAAATCTTCCACATCATACAGGAATATGATCTCTCTGTTTGTAAGGTGATTGCGTGATGTAATACTACATAGTATTCTAAAATTCTGTTTAAAACGTTACATGTTTATTTCATGCAAATGCACCCATTTTCAATGGCGCTAACTTTACCGTTACCAGTGGAGCTGTTCGACCTCGTGGTGCTGAAAACTTATGTTTTATTGTGTCAGCTTTTTCTATGGTTCATAATTATTTTTCTTTTTAATTGTTTTATTTCATCCACAGTTTCTTTTTTGCCATTATTCTGCAAGATATGTTGATTGGTTTATTACGATTAATTCATTTTACGGTCATTTTAGTTATCTGGTCGGAGTTATTTAAAGTGTAATTATATGCTTTTAAAAGCTTAAATGTGCTAATACAAACGGGAATTTCAAAGTCCTTCATATTCCCTTGATCACTGCTGCCCTACGCATTTTTGCAATTCATCTCCTGGTCAAAATCACGATACCGTGCAGCGCATTGATCATTGCACATTAGGCCTACTTGATTGCATCCGTCATTTACTCGCCCACAGAAATGATCCCAAACCCAATGCCAACGCTGCATCATGAGAGCAGAACCGGGCAGATCCAGGAGCTCCGTGGCTCATGGCTCATTCATAACAGATCCTAATGGGGTGAGAAGACAGGACACATCAAGGGAACTGGCGCCATCATTCCTTCAAAAATTAATTTATAAAATACACTACCCTAAGGGTCTTGCAGTTGGAAATTGGCACTTGTGGATGCGAGGAGTCACTCACCATGTCATCTTCTAAAAACAAGCCACCGTATATGAGACTATAGTCATTCAACACGGCATCTCTGCTTGACAACCCAACGCCTGCGCTCTTTCCGTTTATATTCGTGCTCATAGTCGGGAAGATTCATGATCGATTGATTGATGTTTCATTTTAGGTTTGGTTTGTAGTTTACTT
>JAODKE010000118.1:154737-175815 GCA_026779605.1 Mormyrus hasselquistii
TTTTTTTTATTTTTCCCTCTTTGGGAGGGGGGTGCGGAAAAGGGGGGGGGTACAGGGGCCAAAAAAAAAAAGGGGGAGCGAAAAAAAAACACCCCCCCCCCCCCCCCCCCCACACTCACATATGAAATACTATATATATACTCTAAATTAGAGTAAGCTTTTGGAGCATCATATTGAGTCCCAGGTGGTCTGGACTCCAGTCTGTCACAGACCACACAACGCAGACTGTAGAGATTTCAGATACAACTGTGTAAAAGTCTTGGGCAAAGAAAATGTTTAAGGGTATTTATCTGGGTAATAACTGTATATTTGCACAGGGGAAAAAAATAACATTATAAAAATAATTTCAGTAACACTTCAAGCATTCATGTATAATGCATTATAATACATTCATAAAGTATTATAAGCATTTCTGTAAATATTTATATAAAAAAAAGAATAACACATCTTATCCATGTGTTTTTTGCATTATGAATGCTCTATGACGCTCTCATCTATAATGTACTATAAATATCTTCATAATGCATTATAACGGCTTATAGCAACCATTATGCATTATGAAGGTATTTTTTGTGCAAAAAGTTCCTGATATCTGTTGGATGGCCATATGAACACCGCTTTGGTTTGCAAACCTCTCCTCAGGGACACATCAGCCATCCATAAATTAACTTCACCACTAGCCCAAATAATTACTTAATTAAATCAAGTCAAATCATTAATGTATTGATCAGCCAAAGAAGGTGGGTTAGTGGTTGTGTCAAAAAAATCTAAGTTTCTTTTGATTTTTTGCAGAGTACTGTTTAGAAATCGTCAAAGTTACACTACGTTTTTCTGGATGCTGTTGTTGGTTTGCTTCCAAGATGTTTGTCTCATGATCATAAATGGTAGCACAAGTTTCAGGTTGAGATGATGGAATGAGGTGCAGATGAGATTTTAAGAGTTTTCATATTAAGAGTTAGCCATAGACTTTTCCTCACAAATAATATCAAATGTCTTATGTCAAAGCTTTCTGTTAACATTCAAAAATCATTCAAGATGGTGTTCATTGTTGCTACTGCTATCCAAGCACATTCCTTTGGCCCTTCCAATCCACCAAGTATTGTAGCCAGCTATGGGAACCCAGGAGCACTCAGATGAAGTGTTGGGGATGGCCTGGAAGGTGGCAGCATGCATTAGCAGTTTTAATAAGGACACATGGAATGAGAGATTTAGCTTGTACTGTGATGGTAGAATGAGACTGTATGGAGTCAAGCTGTTGCACAAATGGAAAAGGACCTATGAACCTAGAATTTTGCTTCTTACAAGGGAGCCAGAGGGGAGAGTATCCTACGCCACTTGTGGAAATGACAGTAGGTGCAAAGAAACCTCTTGATTTCCTGATTGAAATGTCTGGTCTGGCTGCTGGACTGTACCTGCATGAGCATCTCAAAAAATGAGAACAGTTGTGGCAGCATGTAGGTTTTAAAGACATGGTGGGATATAATCTGCAGTATCCAGTGCAATGGGTAATCTTTTTCACAAAACTAGCTAACACCCCTTGCAGAATCAATTCAGAGGCACTAGGATAGACATTGTTCTCTGAGAGTAGGTGAGATTGGTGGCAAAGTCAATGGCTAAATGAGACCCAGGTGTGGCTAGAGGTCATAAGATACCACAGGACAGCCGACGACATGCATTTAATTGAGCACAGTTGGGACACGCATTGACAAATTAGTTTACTTCACAACCTGAGGCCTGCAGACAGTGTTGATTTGAGGCAGTGGGTGCCAGTTACCTGGGTGTCTTGTAGGAGAAATAAAGTGAATCCACTGCAGTGGGGGGAGGCTTACTGTGCCTAGAAGATGGGTTTTTTAGGAAGGACACTCAGTAGGAATCGAATCAAAATTAAGGGCCAGTTGGATCTGTTCCATGATATTTCAGTGGATGGGGATGATGCAGTAGAGAGAGGCAGGCCATTGATGGAAGGTGGGTCTTGTAGGCAGGACATTCAGTAGGAGCTGGATTAGAATTAAATGTCTTTTGGGTCTGATCCATGATTTCCCACCGGATGCACTGCATGTGGGAGGTAGAATTATCTCTGGAATTATCTCTGGAGTCTGGACAGAGAATCAGCTGTTTTGTTCTTGGATCTGCCGGACCTAAAACTGGACCTACAGTAACTGAAGAATAAACACCAGAACTCCTGACACAGTCTATGGGTAAGAACCTGGAAAGGATGCTGAGCTCCATCGGGCTAATGACAGCAGAAAGCGGATCCTCAATAGCTAATTTAATTGCTAGTACTGTAGCTATCCATTGCCAAAATCAAAATGCATCTACTCCAGGGAGACCATTCTTATGTGCCTCACTTGACAATTGGGACAGAACTTCTCTCACATGAGACACTGAGGGATCAACTTAATTACCACTTTCTTATCCGGGTTGTGAGTGGTGCTGCAAAATAACTGAAATTCCTCATAAATACTATGATATAAATTTATAAACCCCAGGAATTTCTGTAATTCTTTGATGTAAGTTTACTTCATTCTCTTTTCAGGTACTACTGTACCTTTGAGTGATCTGTTTGAGTGATCTGTTGGTACTCACTGAGGATTAAACACATACCCAAGGAACTGGGTTTCAGTTTTGTGAAGTTCATGTCACACTAATTGGAAGAAGGGACTTTTAATAAGGAGCTCCTGCAAGAGAAGTGAACATGAAACACGTGGCTTTGATAATCAGGTAAATTAAGGAATGGTCACTATAAACAATGGCAAATCTTCCAAGGTCCACGTGCAGAACCAAATTGATTACGATCTGGAAAACCAACAGCATATTGACTAGGCCACCAGGTATAATAAAATATTCATAATGGCTATGGTTGGCATTGAATGTGGAGTTCCATTCATCATCTTCATGTATCCATAATAGGTAGCATGCACTTCACAGGTCTAACTTTGTGAACTACTTAGCTTCCTGTAGTTGCTCAGGGCTGCAGGAACCAGGGGTTGTAGTTAATTGTACTGCATCATGACGTAATTTAGGCTCAGGTAGTTGATATACCAAGTCAGAAACCACCATTATCCTTCTCTATGACTAAGAAATGACACCATTGCAGGCAAGGTAGATGGGTATATGAATCCTTGATATAAAGCTTCCTGAATAGACTTTTCAGTATACATAGCTTGTGAGCCTGGATCGGACGATAGATTTGACCTTTAGGCCGCAGATCAATAGCACAATCCCAAGGTCAATATGGTGGTAGAAAGGTCGTCATTTATTTGTTGAAGACCTTTGCTAAATTTTGAGACTCTGGGGGAAAGAAACGATTCCCAGAGCATATTAGATTGTCCACAGTTGGCAAGTAAGACACGGAAAAACTGTCCTTCCCACAGTCAATTAGCTTGTTCTTAGACCATGGAACTTTGGTTTTGTAGGAAATTCACCACAGGTGAATCTACTAAAAATAAAAACTAATTACAACTGTACCGTCGATTTTCTTAGTGTAGATGAGTGGACATATAGCACTGAACTGAGAAGGACAGCTCGCCCTGAATGTCCAGAATGAGAACAGAATAGACTCTGGTGCTATTCCACTCTATACCTTTTCTCTTGCAACAACAGATGCATTTGACTACCGTAAGTTGCATGGATACTCCACTGTTGTCACTTGAGCTGACAAAGGCAGATGGAAGATGGTCTAGAGATTGAATGGGAGAAACTCACTTAATCTAAAGGAGGTTGTCAGCATAGATTTCCAGGCAAATGTTCTTCCAGTGCCAGAAAGTCATCCCTACAGGCTAGTTGGATTGGAGGTTTTGGCCCGGTCCCTAATGAAGCATAGTAATCAGGGCATAGTCTTTGCAGCTACTGTTCTGTCCCAACTAGAGTCTGGAATTCTAAGGCATATTCTTCTGCAGTTTTGTTCCCCTGCACTCTCAGAAAAGGTTGTACCAATTTGTACCTTTGTGTATCACTGGGGTTGTACCCTGAAGGGTTTGCCAATTGTTCCCTATAGCTGTAGATAATTGTACCTTTTAAGGTACAGAGATGAACTTTGAAGAACATCCCCAAAGTACAAACATCAATGTACCCCCAGTGGTACTAAAATGTTCCTTATAGCCTATTTCTTTACCTTAAAAGGTACAATTACCTGCAGCTATAGGGTACAATTGGCAGAATTTTGAGGGTACAACCCCAATGATAAGCAAAGGTATAGACTGGTACTTTTTTTCTGACAGTGTGTTGAAGAACCAGCATATGATTTCCAGCGCTTCTGCCCTCCAAAGGGTGGTAAAACACATCTGAAACATATTTTATAAAACTAGACAGGAATCTGATGGGGAGGTTAGGATCCCTTCGAGAACACAGTAGGTTGACTAATGCAATGTTGTGACTGGACCCTGAACTTTTCTAGACATTGCCCAGAGGGGCTGTATTTGTGAACACAAATATCCAAATCAGTCATGCCAGCAATAAATGGACTTTGCCCTGCTAACTCCCCAGTACAAAGTCCAGGAAATGTGTGATTGACCTCCATGTGTGAATGGAACAGAGAGAATTCTGAAGAATTCACCATAAGTTAATAGTCATGCTGATGATGTGAAAACAGAAGAATATAAACATGTGAGGGCAAAGAGGAGGAGTAGTTTACACAAAGAAGACCCCAACAAACATGGCAAACTGGAGAGACGACGGGATTTGGGAACTTCTGTCAGTAGAGCTGGAAACAAAACACTCTGATTACTGCAGTGTCCTTTTTTGCACGTTGCCCTGCCTTGTGCAAGCTCTACCCAAGTGCCACCCCACATCTAAACTAACCAGAGTATTTCTAATAGATGTGTTATGCCTCATGTGTAAAAGTGTTGCTTGCGAGTTTGTGAGTTCACATACTCACAAACAGGACATTCTCTGGTTGTGTGCCACGTGTGAGAGGGCAACTCCAGAATGTGTCTGTACCTGACTCTCCAGACAATGTGCAGAGATTATTTGTGAAAACATGTTTAGAAATGCTCCGTAGGTGTATCTCATGCTGATCTAACAACACACCTTGTGCTCCAATGGCTGCTCCCAAAGACACTAACTCTCTTGGATTTTTTCCTATGCTCTGAGCATGATGAAAACATTTCTGAGTGATTTCCTGTCTAGCTTTAGAAATTCCGAGTCACATGACTTATAAAGGGTGCAGCCCTTCCAAAGTAACATGCTTTAAAGTTTATGAGCTGTGCTTAGTGGAAGAAGTACAACTTCTACATTTTGTTGTAACTTGCCCATATGTGTTGGGTTTCCAGGAACACTCTCAGAATCTTTGGACTTAAGGCTATTTTCTTTGCAATATTTCTTTAGCAGTGGATGAACCATTTCTCGAAATCATCCTCACATTTTGCAAGTGTGACCAAAGCTTTACCAATGCCTGAAGAGGCTCAGGGATTTTCAGAAAAGGATCTCAAAAGTGAATGGTCTTTTGCACCAAATTTACACTGTAATCTGATCATTTGTGGCCTTAATATCAAGCTGTATTCATTCCACTATTTTTCCCAGAACAGTTCCATCACTTCATCTACACTCTGTTCGCCTATTTCAGTTATTTTTTGCAAGGTTTCCACAAAATTGTTTGGTAACCTCAGTGTCAGCAATACCTGTCTCGCCATTGACTTTCACATCATGGAGGGTAGAACAATTCGCTAATCTTTAATTCCATACTTTGTTTCAAGTTTCAAAGATTTGTTGAGTTTCTGAAGGACATGAGAAGTAGGAAAAATAAGAATTAATAAAGGAGAGTGGCCTGTATTGTTCCTAACCATTCATCCATAACAGCATCCCAAGAACCTACCTCAGGAATCACAGGTCATAGTAAACACAATGCAAGCCCATCACAGGTCAGACCCACACTGGACAATTTAGAGATATATAGCAGGGGGAAAGTCAGGTCCAGAATGTAAAGGTCCAGACCAAGATTTTGGTTTAACCAACTAGTTGAGTACTCTGTGACTGTGACTCTTCATACTCAACTGGTTGGTTGCAACAAAATCTCGGTCTGTATTTATACTTTCTGGACCTGAACTATCCACCTCTATTTCCATGGTAGGAGGACTAAATCACCAGCCTCTGTGTCTGAGAGCGTGAGATCAGCCCCTTTCCGAAAGGTGACGGTGACGCCTTTCTGCTAATGAAGTGCGCAAACTGCGGCAGCCTGAACATCAAACTCATGTTATTCTCCACACAGCAATTGAAAATATTACACCATCGGTCTGCCACTGTGCCAGCAGCAGTCTGGTAAATATTCACCTGTTGTTGTGTGGAAGTCAGGGTCTCTGAGCATTAAATGCTTTCTGCGATCAATCTTCTGAACAATGCTGACAAGAAATAGGAGAGATTCAATTTCTGTGGTTGTCAAGGCAACAAAAAAATTGGTAGTAAACTGTTCACCAGAAACATCTGCTATGCTTAATGGCTTTTTAAGCACATTTTAATCTGTCAGGCAATTACATAATCCATCTAGTATCACTGTTTGCTTGGTCAATGTCTATAGTATGTGGACTAGATTATGGGCTTCATTTTATAAAATTATTTAATGAGGAAAATATGCCTGATTTATGTTTATATCCTCCATATTAAAATAAATATCAGCCAATTTATCCATCACCCATCTGTCATAACCATACTTCTCTGGTCCAGGGACTCAGTAAGCCTGGAGCCCCTCCTAGGATGAAGCACCCTGGATTGGATCCTGGTTTATCACGGGCTGCCCGCAGAGTCTGTTTTTTGACTGTGAAAGGAAGCCTGAGTACCAGCCAGTAAAATCTTATTACATTTAAGCAGAACTTGTCACTGGTTGGCAAAACTATTTTGGCCCATCTCATAAGTAAGGCCACGCCATGGAGTTGTGGGAATCTTTTAATAATAATAATGATGTAGTGTACCACAGAATATTGTCTCGGTGTGCCCTTATTGGGTAGTTTTAGTCTATTTTTGTATCCTATATGCGAAAGACCTGCTTATGTTTTAATTTCGGTGGCTCTTAATGATGCCTTTTTATTGACAGTGTTTCCCTCAGGGATTTCCCCGAGTGCCTAAGCGCATTCAGACTGCAGATTAAAACCCAGGATCAAATCATCCCAAAACGCCCAAAAGGATCTGCCAAAGGGTATGAAACACAAAAACAAAGCTTGGCTGCCTAAAACTTGCATGTCACAAGGGTTACCCTCTGGTCCATGAACCCAAAGCGAAAAACGTGTCCCAGGTTAGGCTAGCTTTTACAGTGATGTCATATCATTCTTGCTGACAAAGAGTAATATACCACTGTAAACTGCTCAGGGTTAAACAACCCACTCAGACCACCTGCTACTGGATCATGCTATTATTAGAGGTTAACTCTATATGCTGAAGATGTGCACTTTACTAGGGTGACATTAAGGATGCCTTTGTAATTAATGAAATGAATATAGGATATTCCACGAAATACTTTTAAGAATATTGTGGAGTTTTTTTAGTCAACTGAACAGTGTTTTAGCAGCAGGATATTCAGTATATTAATATTCTAGGAGGCAAGTATACTGACAGATTTTGTAGGCACAATAAATATGGATCGGCTATTTTTTCCCTTGTCTCACAAAGTCCAGGGGAGTCTTCCTAGTGTGACGCTTGTGAGTTTGCGTGTGCAGGAAGGGATCGACTCGACGACATCTACCTGCATGCAGTCAATCCATTTCCTCAAGAAAGATGGCTTTATTGATGACACAACAGAGATGGAGCCCCTTTGTGTCGCCTCCAAGCGCCCCGAGAGAAGGCAGCCGTCATGTACGAGTCTGTGATGTGTCACATCGGCGGATGCGGACGGCTCAGTGTAGCCGAGGGACGCGGGCGCCCGAAGGGCTCTGACTGTTGTTCCAATCCTGTGATGAAGCGTGGGGGGAAAACACGTCGGGGAGTGTGTTCTAGGAGAGAACAAGCAGTCTGGAGCTATTGGGGTGGGGGTGGGGGGTGGGTTTATTTCTTTTCAGCAAAAAAACACGACTCATTCAATTGCTCTACTTTGTGGCGGTACAGATGAGATTATTTTCTTTTTGTGCAGCAGAAATACATTAATGTAAGCAAGTTTACCTGTTTTTTATTTGAGACTGTCTCTCTTTTGAGAAGGCTGTCTTGGTAGGGAGTGTCAGGTGAGCAGGGCTGACGTGCTAATTGTTTTCACCCATTTCCTGTGATGTATGTAAGCCACCCTGTGGACCGCTGCAAGCAAAAGCTTTCGCAGCCAGTCTGTTTGAGTTTCTTTCCAGCCCCTGCTGCTGAAAGGGCCGGTTTTATTTTCACTTCTGGTCAACTGACAGGCGCACTAGCAGCAGCATATTTGGTATACGGGAGCTCATTTATCCCTATGCCAAAATGTCTGAGTATAATTTGAACATTTCCGAGTGGTTTCTTCTCTAGCTTTAGAAATATTGAGTCACATGACTCATAAAGGGTTCAGCCCTTCCAAAGTAACATGCTTTAAAGTTGATGAGCTGTGCTTAGTGGAAGAAGTACAACTTCTACCTTTTGTTGTGACTTGCCCATACACTGTATGTCTTGGCTTTTTTTTTTCTTTCCCCTTGTCATGTCCGGCAGTTTAGCAAGCAGGATGTTAGTCTGGGCGCTTTATTGTGCCAACGCTTTTATTTTGCCAAGTGGAGCTTCGGATTGAGCTCCTCTTGTTACAGTACTTGAGATATACTCTTTATTCACCGTTTTAGAGTATTGCGCTATTAAGCCAGAGCTGACAGGGAAAGTTAACTGAAATAAGGCTGATAAACAGAAGAGGAGAGGAAGGAGAGAAAGAAGAGAGGGAAAAAGAGAAAAAAAAATAAAAAGAAACACTTTCAATACCTATGGAGGAAAGGTCATTTTCTTTGCACTGATGGGTAGAGAATACACCAAGATCCCATTCCTGCCATTCCAATGTCATGTAATTCAGACCAGACATTATTTCACACTCTTCAAGACCTCACCTTGCAAAATGTCCCTTTTCCCCCTTACTCTACCTTTCGTTTTACATTATTTACACTGACAGCCACTGTACGAGCGACTTAATTGTTTGATTTCGTCCTTAATAACCGCTCGTCTCGTCGTCGGACGTCAGGTGGTGAAAGTGGCTGGAAGCAACATCTCCCACAAGCTGAGGTTGTCCAGTGTGAAGCCAGCGGACGAGGGCACGTACGAATGCCGGGTCATCGACTTCAGCGACAGCAAGGCCCGGCACCACCGGGTCCGTGCCTACCTGCAGGTGGAACCGGAGAAGACCCCCCCGGACGTCACGCAGCTGGAGGAAGGCCACCCTTCGGAGCTAAGGCAGCAACCGGCGTCACATGACCACCAGAAAGAGGACGGGAAGCTGAAGAGGCTTTCGGATGGCGCCCCCACTGACTGTACTGACAGCTGCATCCTTTAGGGTCACAGCTGTGTGTTTAGTGTACACCAGGACGAAGGAATGCATGTTCTTAATCTTTATGAGCAGGTTTCCCATCCATAGATGCCGTTAGTTCTGCTTTGGTATAGCTCTGATTTCTTTTACTGATTTTTCCTTTTCATTTTGTAGTCGCTGTGGCAAAGGCTGACTTTCTGCTTTTTTTTTGGGGGGGGGGGGGGGGTTTGACTATATTGCTTTGTTTTTTTAAGGCCTGATGGGAAATATGTATTTCATTGTTGAAGCACTCATTCGATGTGTGTAATGTGATTTATTTATTTTTTAATTTCACTTTTTCTTGGTCCTCAGCTAAGACGAATGGCATAAAATGCTGCTGCCATTCGGTGTTTTAACCATTCTTTTTATCATTTGCACACTTTGCCTTGATGTTTTGTAAGAAATCAATGTATACTCTTGTACATTTTTAAACAACTTCTAAAAAATGTTGGTCACACCATAAATGTATGCCTTCAGTACATTAAATTAATCGTAAATTAAACAAAAACGGTGATTTAGCTTGCCTTCATGAACTAAACTTTTTTTGCTAACTTTGCTTCTTGGCAAAACTTAATGTCATTTTCCGTATATGTATACAGTAAATTGGTTTTTAAAAATCCTGCCTTAGTTCATTTAGCCATATACTGATTGTACCACAGTTTACTTTTTACCTTAATTAAAATACTTTTTCTCCAAAAGAGAAATTACATTTTATTTTTGACAGATGCAAATTAATGATGTAAATCAGAGGTTACCCTCCAGTCAGGAAAAACCGAAATGAAAGCAATTGTAAGGGAAGTCATTTTCACTGTCTTCATCATTCATTTGCAAATGGCCTTCATTATATAACTACCATATCACAATGGCTGTGTCCTGTTGTACAAACCAAGGTCTCTGTAGGTGCCATTGAACCAAATTATTTTCATTAAGTGCTTGTAAGATGTCACACCAAGCTTAAAAAGCTGCAGTGTCGTCCAAAATGAAGCACCACTGGGATGCATACCATTGTCCTTGGGGTTTCAAGCCAAATTGTAGTCTTGCCTCATTAAAATCTGTATTCATGTTATAATTCAAAACATATAATATGGGGGGACAAGAAATTTAAAAATAAGCTGGGGTTACTTTTAGCTTAATTTAAGATGGCATAAGGGCAAAATTAATTTAAAAATTAACCCACAATTAAATTATTTGATATTGGTTATCATGCATGCTGTGGCTGTTTTCACTTGTTACATCGGCCTATGGTCTGCAAATTATATTATTCGACTATTACATTTTTACTCAATTTTTAATTCAGTACTATCATCCTGGTCAATGTTTCAATTTTGCTGTCAGTGTAGCGGAACTGATAAATAACAATACATGATGCATACATATTACAGCAATATACATTTTAAATGCTGTATTACCTAGTTTAAGAGTTTTTCATATAACTGTCATCATTATTGATATGTCACTTCCCCATCATCCATAACCACTGATCTAGGGTCAGAGTGAGCCTGGAACATATCTACAAAGCTTTACACACATGGCAGGGGAAACTCTAGATGATAGGTCTGTGCCGCAATCACACACCATGTGGAATTCGAAGACCATCTAACCATATGTTCATTAAACCCGTTTAAAACCAAACTCAGTCTTTGATAAGTGAACATAACACACCTTTTCATTCTGCATCATGTTAAGTAGCATGTTCTCAGCTGAAAAACTGTCGTGTCATTGGACTTAAGATAAAAGAACATGGGCTTATTGAATTTGGCACATTAGCCTGACGGTCACCTACCAGGCTTCCACAGCTTGTAAATAACAACTCTGCTGTCAGCAGCAGGGTGAGCTCACGTGAGATGCAGGGCATTACATCACTGCAAGCATGCATTGTGCAGCTCCAACCCCATTGGAGAGTCCTCAGCAGAGAGGCCGGTTCGCATTCCAGCTAAAAGGAACATGATGGAAGAGAGTCATTGAAGACTACGGTCTGCGTCAGCCAGCTCTGAGTGTCAGGTTCATTAAGCAAATGTCTAGGTCAACATGATCGACTCATTTCCACAGTGGAGGCCTTTGAGCAGACAGCATGTAGGAACTAGATCTAATGCAGCTCTGGCAGGCAAACATTAGCAAAGTTCAGTTAGTGGTGTTTCCTTTCCTGACACGGAGGAGGACCTTCCCCTATAAGGTACGGAGTACACGCTGATTACAGCGCGTTGCTGCACCTGCCACATGACAAACCACCTCAGGGATGAGAACCTGAGTGCAGCCGTGTGGCGGGCATCCGTTTTTTTCTGGGGGCTGGACTGCCAATCCTGCCAACAAATTGCCCTGTGATAGCATAAAAATGAGTCCCCTCACCAGTCATTTTCTTTTGTTTCACTCTAAGCTCATTAATGCCACAGTTTTCAAGGATTTCAAGAAGCATTTGACTTAGTGTAGCTCTGGGTAAAAGTGTAGCTGAGCATAAAGAGATTACAATAATTGCCAGCAGGTCAATATTACCAAACCTTCCTGTTTGCCTTCTCTCCCTTGCAGGAAAGGGAAATGATGTAAACAGTTAGAATTCAGATTTCATCTTCTCCTCGTTTCCCTTCTGTTACGAAACCCCAAAAATGAAATGAATGTGGTGTGTTGACACCCTAGGATGCAGATTAGTTGGCTTCTGTAGTCTGTTAAATTGAATGTTCTGAAATTCCATCTCAGGATGTCAGGATGTCTTCTGAAAATAGAGAAAAAGATGATGAAGAACAGGTTCCTCTATTACCATTTTCCAGTCTTGTGTCCGAAATTACATTTTAGATTAACCGCTTGCAAAGTTAGTTTTATACTCATCGTCAGTTAGTTCCGGATTATACTCCAAACCACTAGGAACATGTAGGCGAACAAGATGGCAGTAGCGTACTGTCACCTCATACTTCAGTGTTTGGATGCCTACCACCCCCCCCCCCCCCACCTGCCCCCCACTGGATGTGGGTGTGGAAGGGGGGGGGGTTTACTCCGGGGAACTCCACTTTCCTGATGCAGTCCAAAGACATGCAGATTGACCACTTGATGTCTCTGAATTGCACATGGTGACTGAATGTGTTCATTGTTCTCAGTGGACTGGCACCCCATGCAGGATGTGCTGAATAGAATAAGCTCCAACCCCCCCCCCCAACAACCCTCTAGGAACTACGCAGTTGGAAGGGAGATGGATGTATGACAGTAAAAATACAGTAAGTGTGTTCAGGCACCCTTAGTTTAATATTAATATGTTGAAGCATGTTGTACTGATAGGTACCAATAAGTTCTTACTTTTTGTGTCCTTTATTAACACCAACTATACATCTGTTGTATCGAAAAATACTTTTATACACACACAAACACACACACACACACACACACACACTGCCTGGCCAAAAAAAATCTTTTGAATTTATATCAGCAAATACTAAAGAGCCAATGACTGGATCATTATTACAGCCCAGCAATGTTATGCAGCAATAAAGTGAAGTCAGCTGAGTACCTGAATCTACTGAATGGCCAGGTTACACCTCCATCCATCATCAATGGAGTTTTTTCTTCCCTGTTGGCATGGACATATTCCAGGACGAGAATGCCAAGATTCATTGGGCTTGAATTGTCAAAGAGTGGTTCAGGGAGCATGAGGAATCATTTTCATGTATCACTCGGTCACCCCAAAGTTGTGACCTTAACCTCATTGAAGGTCTTTGGGATGTGCTGAAGGAGGCTTTATGGAGTGGTTCAACTCACTTGTCAATACAGGATCTCGGTGAGAAATGAATGCAAATCTGGATGAAAAAAGGGTGAGATGTTGCATAAGCTTGAGGAAACAATGCCATGACAAGTGTGCGCCATAATCAAAGCTAACGGTGGAAAAATTCAAATGGCGACTTTTTTTTTTGGCTGGGCAGTGTATATATATGTGTGTGTGTGTGTGTGTGTGTGTCTGTGTGTGTGTGTGTTGTGCTAATTATTCAACTTACAGAAGAATTCTGTGAAATCCCATCCTGAGGGGTACCTCTGCCTTTTGTCCTGTGCTGCGCCAGACTTATTGTTACCCTATACTGGATAAATACCTATTTAAAACCGATGAATGGATGGATGGATGGATGGATGTAGCAAAATGATTCCGATATAAAAATGTAAATTCGCCTTATGAAGGAAGCAATATAGATCTGCAGATATATGTTCAGTCATATATGGTTGTATTTTTGGCAGACTTAGCTGTTAGTGTTATCTGTCTAGGATGACGTGGAATATATGTGTGCAAGAAATGTTCTAATAATGGAGTCTTAATAGTGTAATAATGATTGTACCACCCTTGAGAAACTCAGGAAAAAGCATTTTGAGGTATGAGCTGAGGAATCAGAATACTGAAACACCACTTAACGCAGCCAGACGGAAAAGTTATAACGAGCAACATTCTTTGCCTCGTGTACGACATCTTGTGGCGATTCTTACACAGATTTTTGTCTCCCATAAATGTCTTTGCTGTTAAGGCGCCATTTAGGCTCAGTCTCCGTTAAGTACCTTAAATGTCCCTGTAATTAACTGTATTAAATAATAAAGAATGAACCGTGCCACACAAGAGTGAACCAGACAGGCATACCAGTGCCACCCATATGTACCCTCGGTAAATTTTACCCACGACGAAAATGCCCGATGGTGTGAAGGGTTTCATTCATTGTGTTTCATTGCATTATCTGTTACCACGGTCAGACATTTCTGACACATTAACTCAAAAAAGACCAGTAATTGACAACGTCGTTACTATCCCTTTAAATTCGCGAAAGCGAAAGGGGGTAATTTTAGATTGCACTTAAAACGGTCTAACTCCATTATGCAGAATGTTGATCAATGTGAGATTACCATCATGTGCATAAGGAATTGAATGTATCACAGATCTTGGGGCACCACCCTTGACAACATGAAAACCTTACCTTACTACACATAAACTCCACCTTTCATTTAACAGCACTAGTCTGAATACAGTATACAATTTACTTAACCCACTACATTTCCTGTTTTGCTTGGTATGTCACATTATCTGTTCATATAAACATATGTCTATTATTATTGTTGCTGTTGTTATTTTTAGTAGTAGTATTTTATTGTTCTTATATTTACTTCCAAATCAATGTTATTTATATAGCGCTTTGCAGACAACCGGGACCAGGGACCCCAGAGAGCCTTAGGTGAGTGACAATTGCAAACATACTCCCCCAAAGAGTATCCTGACTAACCCAGCCACCTCTGGAATGCACCAGCTTTTGTATCTTTAAACAAACTGAATAGAATTCTACCTCTTAATTAGTTAATTAATATTCACATCTCATTTTACACGTAAGTGGTTAATAGTACTGTTAATCCCCCAATAAAAAGACTGGTTGTGGTTTTATGAAGACTCAGCTCCAAACTCAAAATAGTTGGGAAGTGTGTTATTTAAAACAGCTGTCACACACATACACCAATATTAAGTAAATTAGTAAAACGTTACTAAAAACTCATTTGTAGAGCATTGCTGTATTAAGTCCAAATGCTTTTCCAAAGGAGAAAGTTACGCTCGTGCATTTGCCCTACGACCCCATGACGTGACGTCACACGGCCTTCTCGCCAGTCTTAGCTAGCTAGCTAGCTAGCTTGCTTCTTCAAAGAAGTTCGCATTGGTTAGGCAACTAACATGCGCGTAATCGGACAGTTGGAGTAATTAAAACAAGTTTGGTTAAGGTAAAGCGCGTTCAGCTGAATTGTTTCTAGTTGGGCGGTGACGGTGTTTAGTCGTGGCTAGCCAGCCGACGCTGCAGACTTTGACTGTTAGCCACGGGGCGTTCTCCAGACAGTTACTTAAGTTTAAGCTCCTGCATTCTGAGTACTGTCAGTGCGTTTTTATTATAAAAGTTGATACAAAGTAGACGCGAATCTTTATTAAACACACAAATGACAAGCTCGTTATCGTTAGGTCGATATGTGAGGCGTGCTACTAGCAGGTAGTCTAGTTAGCTTTTAAACTTAACTCTAGTGCTAGTGAACGTAACAGGTAGCTAAGTGTGGCGTAATAAGTTAATAAGCTTCCATTTGTATTCAAAGTCAGTTTTAATGTTCCGTGTGAGTTTTTTTCCAGCAGCCATTACAGTTTCATGTCTGTAAATATATACAGAAAACCGAAATACTAACTTTGCTTTAGCTAGCTACCATTCACCCGCGGTTTAGCGGGCTAGGCTAACAAGCTAGCTGGTAGAATCCACTCGCCTTGGCAACGGGGCAGTCTTGTCTCCATGGGCGTATAGCGTTATTTGTCTGCCGTCCGGCGACTGTGCGATTTAAATAATTTAAAGAAAAAAATAAGTCGGACGATGTCGTCTTTTTCGGAAACGGCCCTGGAAAAAAAGCTGTCCGAGCTCAGCAATTCGCAGCACAGCGTGCAGACACTGTCTCTCTGGCTCATCCACCACCGAAAACACTCGCCGGTCATCGTCCGAGTGTGGCACCGGGAGCTGAAGAAGGGTAAGTGTCTGCTGGAGAATAGGGAGAAGCTGGAAAAATAATATACTGGGTTGAAGAAACAGGAACGCTCATGTATACTTATATAGTGTGATTGGCTATATGTTTGCATTGAAGGTGTAATTGTGTGTATTTACAAGTATGCCAAATATGGACATTAAAGTCATGCAGTTGTAAAGTAGTACTAACAGTCATGAAGCAATGAATTTCTTAATATACTAGCATTTAAACGGTTACGGATCGTGGGGATGTACATTGCCTATTTACGTTCTGCTGTATGCATGACACTGCAAGATTTGACAGTGATAAGATAGTTACTTGCAGTCATAGTTGCTAAATCGATTGCTTCGTAGTTATATTTTAATCCTTTTGTTAAACTGTGAATTTGTTGCGTTCCCGTTTTAGCCAAAAGCAGCCGCAAGCTGACTTTCTTGTACCTCGCCAACGACGTGATCCAGAACAGCAAAAGGAAAGGCCCCGAGTTCGCTCGGGACTACGAGATGGTGCTCGTTGATGCCTGCTCTCATGTGGCGAGGTGAGTCACTTAGATTTATCCCCCGATGAGATGATTTAGTTTTACAAGCTTGTAATTTAAGGAAAGGTGACAGGCTGGTTCAGATAGAATCCCTCTGCACTTTAAGAATGTGTTTTGGCTTTCACGGACTACTTTAAACATTGTGGAGTTGTATTTATAAGGTTTCCATATCTGATGAATACTATGGAACATGTTTGTCTGTTTCACATAATCTCAAACTGTACAAGCGCCGTATGCAATGCTATGTGAATTTTAGTGTATAATGCACTCTTTTTAAAGAAGTACATGTGTAAAGAAATATCTCATTGTATTTCTTTAAGTCTAGTTTGTCTGTGGAATATAATTCCATTTGGTAAATTTTGCAGTATAAGGAAATAGCATTTAGCCAATAAAATCTGTCGTTCATACTGTCATCCTCTTAACTGAAAGAACTTTCTCCTGTAGAGAGGCGGATGAGGGATGCAAAAAGCACATGGAGAGACTACTCAATATTTGGCAGGAGCGTGGTGTATACAGGGCAGACTTCATTCAGCAGCTCAAACTGGCCATTGAGGATTCCAACAGCCCCAAACATAAGACAGGTATGCATCTGGGGCCCGTATCTTGGCAGGCCAGAGACTGCTGCAGTGTAACCTGTGTCCCATGTCGGTCTCATGACTGCAGCTCTGAAAATGGCTGTAGTATGTTTGCATGTGTTGCCCATGTTCCTGTTTAGTGGATTTTAACCAAATTTTGGCATTAGGAATTATTTCATGGCTTTGTCATGTTTTTGTGTCAGGGTGACCGGCTACTGCTAGGTTTGTTTTTCTAGCAATTTTTTAAGCTTTTGTCATTAAAACAACAGTTTGTGGTCAGACCTCAATGCCTGATTAAATGTGCTTTTACACTTGAAATGGGTGGTTCTCATTTCTTGTCCAATAAACATTTACCCAATGTGAATGTACTGTTATGGAAATCCAAATTGTCGACTTGCTTTTCCAGCCACAAGTAAATTGAACTAACCGCATGTTTACCCAGAACAGTATTGTAGCTGCCCTTCGGTGAGTTTTAAAGGCAATTTTTATAACGGGTAGTTTTTACTGAAAAATGTAAAACTTCAATCCCAGTGGAGACAGACTTTGAATGTAGTTGTCTTTGTCTGTTAACTTGGAATTGATGACATGAGTGCCTGGAGGAAACTTCTGAACAGCAGCAAGCACCCAATCTGTGCCTTGACTTTCATTATAAGATATGTAGGGAATGTGCGATGTCTTGCTAAATACCCCTAGATCAGACCTATCTTAGCGCATCTGTAATGTAATAAGAAGGACTGGTATTGAGAGGAGCTGATAGACAGCGAAGAACTGCTTTTAAATTCCTTTAAGTGATTAATCAATCAAACTGTTTTATATGCAGAGGAAAAAAAAGCCATCAAACGTTCATACCAGAAAATTCAGGAGGAGGAAGAGGAGGAGGAAGATGACGACTACAGAGGACACTATTCTCCACGGGACTCTGATGCCTCCGCTCCCCTGCTGGTATGAACACTCAGATGGTCTTGTGCTACTGATATGTCAAGCAACATGAAAGTGCACATTTGTGTGTTCACCAGCAGATGTCAGGCGTGCCACCTCTCACTGGCTGAGAGATTCCCGCCGAGCCAGAGTGTAACACAGAAATGGCTCCTGACAAATGAGATTATTTTTAGCATTGTTGCATGGGAGAAGTTTGACTTCATTAAAATGTGTACATTTTAAGCAAATTCTTCGTTTTGTTATTCATCTAATTGCATAGGTGATGTGTATCCAAAGCAGCTATTTTGTTTTTCCCCATTTGACCTTTTCAGACAGGCATAATTAGGTCCTCCCCTGGTTCCCAGTGCCAGGAGATAAATCTGTCTTGTCACCTCAGGCTTGGTGTTTACTTTTATATTTAATGATGGGTGTCCTATACTGCCACTTGTGCTTGACTTCAGCTGGGTCTGGGAACGGTAACCGTGGCGAGATCAGTCAGCTTGCTCTCCCTCTTGCAGACAGAGGAGCTGGTCAAAGCCCTGCAGGATCTAGAGAATGCAGCCTCTGGTGATGCCGCCGTCCGCCAAAAGATTGCCTCGCTGCCACAGGAGGTCCAGGATGTCTCACTGCTGGAGAAGATCACAGGTAAGGTTCTGCTTAATTTTGGTTTACTAACCTTAATTCTACATTGCTACAACCTTTCAGGAATGGGCTGGTTTAACTGCAACCAGGGTGGAAGCATGTTAGGCCAGTCAGTACCTGATTGATTTTAATTGATTTGATTATCTTTATTGTCATTGCACACGTGCAATAAAATTGGATGCCGACCGATTAGTGCAAAACAAGGAAGAGCACAGAGAGTGGCTACATCGACTTATGCCGCTATGTTACGTAGCACATAATGACAGCAACTGCGACCATTAAAACCTTTCTTTTTCTTCTTATTGCTAAGCCGCTGGCCATCCTTTCACAAACACTCTTAAAAAAATTTGTGCTTTGGCAGCCAACTGTGAATTGTTAAATATTTAAACTGCCCCCCCCCCCCCTGCTGCCAGCTGTGGACAGATGTTTACAGACTAATCAAAATGTGCACGACGTAGGCTGTAAGGCCTTAAAACTTTGCTGGCTTTCAGATAAGGAGGCTGCGGACAAGCTGTCCAGGACGGTGGATGAGGCCTGCCTGCTCTTGGCCGAGTACAATGGGCGCTTGGCTGCAGAGCTGGAGGACCGGCGGCAGCTGGCACGCATGCTGACCGAGTACATCCATAGCCAGAAGGAGGCCCTGGTCGAGAGGGAGAAGAAACTGGAGGTCTCCGTTCCCTTCTGTTCTCCAAGTCTGCTTCTGTCTGTGCTGTGACAGTCCCCGAGTCAAGTTAGATCAATATCAACTGGCATGACTGGATAAGCTGAATTTATTTTCAATTAGCCAAAAAACGGACTGAGTGGCAGATTTATGTGCTCCAGTAAGTTCATTCAGAATATTCAGAACTGGACAGGCATAGGTTTGATTTGAGTCATATGTTTTTAGCCCTTTGAATACATATATTTCCCATTGAAATTATTTCCAGTAAATCTTGCTTAAAGGTTATGAAGTGTGTGAAATGACATCGTAGCACTGAAAATCTGTGCTAAGCAGTGTTGGGGGGGGGGGGATCTGTTCATCAGCCATGAAATAACCTTTGGTGTCACTGTGGCCCTGTTCCAGGAGTACAAGCAGAAGCTGGCCCGCGTGACACAGGTGCGCAAGGAGCTGAAATCTCACCTGCAGAGCCTGCCGGACCTCTCCCTGCTGCCCAGTGTGACGGGGGGCCTGGCGCCACTGCCGTCTGCTGGGGATCTCTTTTCCACTGACTGACATTTTCCCCGTCCCCTTTCTTCCTGAAATCCTGCCCCACATTCTTAACCTGAGTGTGGGGGCGGGTAGCACCGCCCTGAAAAACTACTGAAGTTGATCATGGAAGCTGTGGCAGTCTTGGGAGGGGTGCAGTCTGAGATTTTGGTTTTTACCTGATTCCTGATTCACCAGCTCGAAAATGTGTGTGTGTGGGGGGGGGGGGGATGTTAGACTACGCAGAATGACTTTAGATTTTATTCATTTTACTTTTTTATCAATAAAAACCAAATATCAGTATGTGGCAAAGTTGCCCAAAACTTTGCCCCCCGGGGCTGTATTTTGGATTATGGTTGTTGGTGTGACTGGTTGATTTACGAGTGAAAGGCAGGTTTTCTCAATTGATGCTTTACAGCTCGTAGATTTATGGCAGGATAAAATTTCGTTTCGCTCTTCTTGCGCAATGCGCTGTGAAAGTTACAATGGCAAGGCTTTGTATTTGCCCATTTTCTTTTTCTCTTTTTTTTTCCCAAGAAGCTTTAGGTTGTTCTGAAGCAAGTTAAGTTTGTAAACTCATTTGAAAAGGTATCTTGCTTGTTTATGAAATGCTAATAAGAGTCCGGTGCTGGCATATAAACTGAATTGCTCCCAAGATATCCAATTGTTTGAATCGGTAAACCTGCACACATTCATTGGTCCTGCCTCTCCTTGATACCTTTCTAATCACTGACCAGCATTATGCTGTTAAAGTAACCTGATGAAAGTCATTTACAATCCTTTAGATACTTTCTCTATTTATGTGAAAATTAAAAAGAAAAAAAAAATGTTGAAATTCTCCAATGTTTCTATGTCCTCCTTTTGACAGCTGGACGCTGGAATATGTTGCAGGATATTGTGATTTTGCTGTACGTGAGGGGTCTCAAGCAAAATAACCGGGGGCTGAATTTTAAGCTGAAAGAGATGAGGGAATGTGCACTGGAGGGGGGCGACTGATGAAGATGAATAATGAATTAGGAACATGTTGAAGTCTCTGGCCTGTCAGCCCGTAATTCATAATCTCGGCTGAACATACATGTTGAAATACTTTGTTTCACTTGAAGTAGCTTAATTACAGCTGATTAATAGTGTGCTGTACTGCATTAGTCCCAGATAACGTCGGTGTTCAGCCAAAGGGAAAACATCTGACTGCATTTGTTTTTGTATGTTGTCAGATGGGCTGAATTAGTACTTAAATACCATCGCCGTTTGCTCCATTTCGGGATGTATGCTCACTGAAACGTCAGCGATCTGGGTGTGGAGAAAAATATAT
>JAODKE010000118.1:176052-189272 GCA_026779605.1 Mormyrus hasselquistii
ATAAAAAAAAAATGAATAATCAGTGCTTCACATACTGGTTCCTGCCTCCTGACGGTTCAGGAGCTGGGAGCAAAAACATGGATCATCTAACCGAAAACTGGTTTGTGAAACACCACTATACATCAACATTCTAACCAATTCCATAGTGACAATTAAATTAAAAAAATAAACAAAAATTGCATTGCCAGTAACAATTTTATGGTAATGATGCTTCCTACAAAGTGTAGAACTCCGCATAGTCTCTTGTGTGCCCTTTAGTGTGGAATAAGTAGATATTAGGAAACAAACTGTTTTGTAATTGTGGAACAGGTATTTCACTTTAGATTTGTGCGCAGTGAAAAAAGGTTTTCTCTCCCTCCACAAAACCTATTCGCAGATTGCGGTTTGATGCAGACAATGATTACTGGGATGGATGTTCATTTGCAATTTAATAACAGTCTGATTGCTTTCATCCAAACTTAAACCACATGCCGTGAATCTTATTTAACTGAACTTCTCTTGATAGAGTTCTCTGTTTAAAAAGTAATTTGCCACATTGTCTCTGGATGGCAAATACGACGTGTTCATCCGAAACAGAAAGCGAAATTGCCCATCTTCAGTTGAGCTAAAACCTTCTGTTTTGCATTCAGGTAATTCTATGTACCCAAACGGGCAATAAGGGGTAAGTGGAGGTTTTTCAGCCTCTGATGGAAGATCATTAAATATTTTCACTTTTTAATGAACTATATGCTTATGGTAATTCTGCCAGTTCAGCTTTCCAGTCTTCATCTAACCTCTTACTGGTGCCGTTTCACAGGAAGCCCAAGGGGCTCCTTGGATGGGATGTCAGACCATCGAGAAACTCGGTCCTGTACTCATGCAAAGCTGTAGAGAACATTTGTAGACACTTTGTTTTGGCAAGAATTTCTCGGCTCATTGGACTGCAATTCCTGGGTATTGGCAAATCGCTATGTCTTACTGGACCATTCAGTAAATAATGTATTTTAATGTTCTAAACATGCCTTGTGTGACCAAAAGCAGTTTCCCAAAATCTGAATCACTGTGACAGGTCTGCTTAAGTAGGTTCTTGCATCTGACTGATTACCCCAGATAAAGGTGTGAGAATGGAAAACAAAACTCAAAATGTGTGCCTGCAAACACATGTATTTACCCTACTTATAAAGTTCTATGTGTGTTTCTGAACGGCTCCAAGATTGTGTTTGAGACTCATAAATTCACTCATACAGTAAACCCCACCTACATATTCCAAATCTCTGTATCGGTATTTCAAACAGCGGAAGTTTATGACGTGTTTACTCATGCCTGCCAATAAAAAACAAATAAATATTACGAAAGTATTCTTTGTTTTCAACAGTTGTCAGATGAATGAGTTAATGTTTCATTGTTGCCAGTTGTTGATTTATTATACATGGGGATTATAACTATGACAGCATTAATCTGAAACACAGGGCATGACCCCAATAAAAACATTAGCTGGAAAAGCAGCTATTTTTTGTCAATTTCAAGACAGATGTAGTGGAGGCAAGTTTGTTAGATACTTCCTGATTTAAGATAAATGCAAGTCAATCAACCTGTCAGATTCCTTCAACACCATCATAAAACTGAATTTTTAGATTATATGAAAATAATTTTTCTATACAGTTTTCATTGTGATGTTGAACATGGTGTCTGATAGTGGATCCAACAGAATGATAATTTGCCTTTCTCTCAAAACGCATAGTTTAAATGTTACATAATGAAATCAGTACATATACCGTTAAGTCTACAGTAGGTATTGGAGAATATTAGGCATATGACTTCAACACCAATGACATCGAACAATATCAACAGTAAAGATACTGATACAATGTTAAGTACATTTTTCAGGTGCGCGACCAGAAAATAGCCATGAAAAGCCTGAATTTCATGCTCTATTAACAAAAAAGAAAGAAATGCATAGATTATTCTTATGAAAAGTTTCCACCACCTCTGCACCTCTCAGAATAGTTAAAAAAAAAAAAAACGATTCAGCTATTGACCAATCTAAAAACATTCTAAACAGGGAAATCTGGAATGATTAAGACCATTCAAGGAGAGGGCAGAACAAAGAAAAACTGATTCATCGCACATGTTTTCCAAAGAACAACATTTATTAATACAAGGGTAGATAAGGAATGTTATCTTTTGAGCAGTGATTGAATGAGAATTTGTGGTATCGCACCGTGAACTCTGCCAACTGCACCCTCACAGACATAGCGTCGACCACGCTTTGTGTTTTTACTCTGCTGTTTGAAGTCCATCTGTTTGTTTAACTTCATGTTTCCCAGACAAAAGCAAGAGTGAATTTATATTTTGAGACAGGCATATTGATTCATGCAGTTGCCAGATGGCAGGGTCATGCTGCCAGAATCTCAAAGCTTTGGCATTAAGCTATAACTAATTATTAACTCATAGCTGTCTCATAGACATCTGCCTTTTATTAATTGCAGTGATCCGTCTCCACTTAGCCCGTGTGACATCATAATTACTGCAAACATTGCCATATTTACAGGCACATGTCCTTCAAGATTAATAAAGTATCTATCTATCTATCTATCTATCTAGGTAGGGTTGTGATATTTTGCTATTTAGTCTATACATTTTAGAATATTTAAATATTCATTAAAATAGTTTTATATACTTTTTATTTGCATGCTTATTGTAAGTTTAAATCATTGCTGAATATGTCAAGATTTTTAGGATTACAAATGTACATTATCAATATAAAATTTAAATTGTGACATTCTTACTTTTCATTTTCATTTTGCACGAACACAGTGGGCAGCAGTGAAATTGTTCCACTAATAACGATACAATGAACTCATTTATTGTGACGTACATTTCCTAAAATATTCCAGACAGGATCATTACCTGATGCCTTTATGGAAATGTTCCAATTAGTCCCAACTTGCTGTAAGGATCGCTGAGTCAAATTCCCCCCGTGTGAAAAATTTGAACTGATATTCATCCGGTGCTGTGCCTACTTATGGAATCATGTCTGGATTGAAGGAGGAGGCTTGTGTGCATCAGGGAAGCTAATGATTGTGTTGCTTGACATTTTTAACTTCTATCAGATTTTAGCAGAGGTGTTTAATGAAACCTTTGATCTGTAAAACTGTAATAATGTGTAACACTGGTGGTATAACATTGTAATAATGGCAAAGGCGCTCTTTGAATTTGTGCAGAAGGCAGTGGATGAACCACTTTCATAACTCACCAAAAAAACCATAGTGATGGACACAACAGACTACATGTCAGTATAGTGCTTGAAGATGGGAACAGCAGCTTGGGAGGAATTCAGTGGACTACTGAGGAGGAGCTAAGGATTATCAAAAGTACAGTTGTATCAAAGCCTTCTGGACATCCAGATGCCGATATTGACAAGACAGAAAATGCAATATGAAGCTGTTAAGAAACATAACGTACAGAACCTCGAACACAGAAAGGCAGATGTAGTGAAGATTTTTTATAGATGATTAGGCCAGTTAGACATGACCGTTTGGTTTATCAGTTTTACTGTACATATGAATCCAGACAATGTCCTCAAACGCTTCTTGTGCAACTTGAATTGCTGCATGTTTTTAACATGGTTTAAAGTGATTACTAATGTGCGAATCACTTTAATAGGATTGTGGAAGGGTATTATGAAATAGCCTAGTCAGATGACTGGGTCTTTTGTCAGCCTGTAGTAGCAGCCAATGGGTGTGTACAAGTTACCGTTGCTTGCTTTTGTGAAGCATCGAACGTCTTCCTGACCCACCGCCGCTACTCCGGATAAGACGCAGTAATTAGTGTGTCATGTTTGGTTCAGGGGGCTAAATAACTATTTCTATTCTTTGATAAAGGTACAAAAGGAAGTCTCATCGTTCAACAGCTTTACGCGAATACAGGACTGAAGTTTACTTACTGCTGCATGATGACTGTTCAAGAACAGAATGAAATACATGAAAAAGCAGTTTAATTGAATATACATAGTAAAAAAAATGCAAAACAACAAGATGTCTAACAATCATTTAATTACATTTTGTTCGTTAGGAAATTGCTAAACAATTGTGAAGAAATGACTGGCAGGCAAATATACTGTGTCATCAGGTAACAGACTATCGTAGAAGTTATAAATGAAAATAAGAGGGATTTCTACGTATATATGCACAAAATGCAGGGCTAATATAAAATCAGTATTTATGAAAATGCATTGTTTTCCTCATTATATAAGTTTCATCTCTACTTCCCAATGATAACGTTCCGGTAGCCCTTGACGTACCCAAGTTTGTTGCTGTTGATACCAACCACCAGCTTCCGGAGCCCAGAGTGGGTGGGGGTAAAGTAAACTTTAATTTTGGCTTCCTCCCTAGGTCCTACCATCGTTTCAAGCCTGTAAAAGAAAAAAACACTGTCACACGTCGAGGAATGCGCTGTGTGCTATACACATCACAGCCCGTCCAGCAGAAGTATACCGTCACAGTGATTCTGCTTGTGGCCCTCTCCCTTTTAAAGCTCTTAATTTGTCGTTGTCTCTGCCATCGTATATGTGCATCTGATTTTTGCTTATTTTTGTGCTTTTTTGTGGGGAAAAAAAGCATCTGGGGCTTAGAGGCACATGATGTATGAATGTTTCATTACAGTTTCTATAGAGATAGATGGACACATCCACTCAAATAGTCCATGTGACATTTTCTGGCCAGGAACCAACGGCATTTGAACTCAATAATGCAATTATTCTATGAATTGTGACACCAATTATTGACCCTTACACAGCAAATATTAAATATTTGTGTATTTTGTGCAGGGAAAAAAAAATGTTTCTAGCCACAATGCATCTAAAAATAAGGTTTTTCATAAGGACTAAATATCACTGAATGTAAGATGCATGAATTCTACTGTATTTGATAAAAAAAACAGAAAGCCTACGTTTCTGTGATAGTTCTTCCTCCGGTTAGGTTAGAGCCTTCCACGCTGAAACAACAATTGACAAGCGGCTCTGGGAGGGGGTTTTTCATAGAGATCTCTACCCCCAGTTTGCGGTTCACTTTGGGTTCTCCCAGGACCTACAGAAAAAACAAGGCCAAGATAAATGAACAGCAAACTACAGTGCCACATACCAGAGGCCACTTGGTCTGTATTGCCCGTTTGGATCATTTTTAGGCTGACTAAAAGGGTGTTTTCACACTTGGTCCGTTTCATCCTTTAATGCGAACTCTGATCGATTATTCAGCATTTTCTGCGCATATGTGAACACGCCAAACAGACCCCTTTGAATCGAACCGAACCGAGACCACATCGGGAGGTAGTCTCAGTCCGGTTCGCTTTTATTCCATGTCACAGGTCGTTTAGCTTGTGCCTTACGAAGACAAAGCGGTCCTGGATTGCTTCGACGGTTTTTGCCCTTTAGCTTTGCCGTAGGCAGATCACGTGGTACCTGTACAGTCCCGGGAAACAAGCAAAAATAATGGCTGCAAGTGTGGGACGCAGAATAGTTCGGTCTGAGGAGGAGGCTACAGAGCTTCTTGACAATTGGAATGAAGAAAACATAAAACGTCAACTATCTACAACACACAGGAATTTGCATCCATTTTGCAGCCATCCTGTTTGAAGTGAAAACTACCCAGAATCCAAAGCAAGAACAGAAAAGGGACTGAGGCCCCATCTGAGCTGAAGTAAACCAGAAAGAGAACCGAGTCCCCTTTCAAATTAACTCACATTGTGAACACCAAAAGAACAGAATTCCCTTTCTGTTGGTCCACTTTTGGGACCACTTCTAGACGTCTGAGTTTGGTTCCTTTAAACAGGACTGTATGTGAAAACACCCTGATTGCCCTCGATATTCTGAAGCCTGAAAACGTAAAAATGAGCATGTTTCTGTTGTACCTTGATTTTGATCTCTGGGTTCTCCAGGAAGATTGTTCTCACTGATAGCAGGACTTCATTGTTACTGTAGTCTTGCAGAAGTGCTGCCAGCTGGATGAGGCTGTCGTCAGTGAGATTGTTTCCATATTTGCAATAGTTCAACCTGAGAGGAATCTTCTTCTCTAAAAATTCAACGAAATTATAGAAAAAAAAAACAACTATGCATTACAAAATATTATAAATATATTGGTAGCAGATATGCAATTACCATTAAAACAGAGCAGGATTGAATACATATAGCCCATGGTCAGACAAACCTTCTCCAGATGAGATCTCCACATTGAGCAGGTGTTTAAAGCCACAGTCGTCTCCCAGGATGCCGTTGTATGAAATGGCCCTGGAGCAGAACATGAGGCGACACAGCTTTGTGGTGTTTGTGTTGTTGGTGATACTGGCGAAGACGTCGAAGTCGCAGCCCTTCCTCATTTCCGGCGACACCGTGATCTTAAGCTGCAGTCCTGTGTCGCCCTGCTGCTGCAGTAGCTTGTGCTGGTGATTGGCTTTTTTGAAGGTCTCTCTCTCCTCTGCAGAACCTGTCAAAATGTTTGTCCACATCGAGCCTCATTGTGATAGTTGCGGACAGGACGGCAACTTCAGAAGTTGGCATGAGTGCCACTGTTTCAAAAGGTCTTTTAAAAACTGGATGTGATTTCAGAGTGACTTGCTTACCCTCGGGATACTTGTAGAGATGGGTGATATCTTCCCTCTTATCAGTGCCCACGCTCTTGGTGCTGATATTCTTCCCAACTTCAGCGGTCCATAAGACCTTCTGCTCTTTGCCATCTTTGCTCTTCTTGTACACCACCACATCCGCGTTGACCTCGGAGAAGACGAACGGGGCGTCGTACTTAAACGCGAGTTCCCCCTCTTTAATGGCTTTCACCGGCACGGGCCCACAGCAGTAAACCCCTTGAGGGACAATAGGTACAGCAGAGTGAGGGAAGAAGTCATTGAGATGGCGATTGACCACACTAGACAAGACAGAGGTGGCATCCAAGTAAGTGAGGGAGTGAGTAAGGAATAACAGCTCATCTTTACGTGGCATTGGGCAGATGTAGCCCATAAACCATACCGTCACTCTTCTCCTGTGGCGTTGGGTCACTAGCCTGCCAACCATCATAACCAGGCGCGAGATCAGGTCGGGTCATCCAACCTTCCACCCAGCAATGATAGTTCCTGCATAGCAGATGTAAAACTCATACATCTATCGCGCTTTTGCATCTCCTTCCAGAAGTTAATTGACGATGATTTGCTGATATGTGGCCCCGGTCACTGAAGTCATTTACCATATCATGTCTCTGGACTTTTCCAAAAATTTCCCATCGTCATCAATGTAGCGCTCAATAACCAGATTGCTGTTGGTGTCGTGAGCAGAGAGGTAGTTGGTGATCACTCGACAGGGGATCCCCAGAGCTCTGGCAACTAGTGTACATCCAAAATAGAAAAGCAAGTTAAATGACTAAACGTATAACGCAGAGTATATTGCTACAGGATTGCTCAGGTAAACCTTGCTTGGCCAGCCTAGCAGCCTAGCAGGATATCATAATTACATGCATGATATCCTGCCTCTACACTATATCCACCTTTAGTTCCTGTTTATGACATCCTAATGATGGACTGTGTGTGTGTGTGTGTGTGTGTGTGTGGGGGGGGGGGGGGTCAAAATCCATGTAAAAATGGGCAGATGCCCCCCTTCAGGAACCTTCAAGGCTGATATACAACATGTGTGCCAGGAGATGTCCTACAAACGGCTGTATCTACTCAGCATGCCCTTTGGAGTGGAAAAAAACAACACTGATGTTTTAAGACTCCAATCAGAAATAAGACTCATGTGGTACAGGAACAGAGAAAGTAATGGGGAATTTTAGGTGGGAGTAACAAAAGGGAAAATGGGCAGGGAAAACAAGTTGGTGTCTCCTGAGAAAGTAGAGGAGCATTTTAAATTACCGGTTGACTGGGACATCCAAAGACCCCTGAGCACTGTTTAATTGAACTGCTACTGAACTGATATAAACTGATAATGGAACCAGTCGTTAAATGATGACATGCTCTCACCTGTGCAAGCCACAGCTGCAAATACCCAGCACTGCCCATAGCGTACGGGTTTGCAAGAGTTGGCATCCCAGTCATGCAGAATATCAACGCTGCCCCTCCAGAACAGGGGACTGGTGCCATCCTCAAAGGTGCCTTGCCATCTGCCAAGTAACACTCCCTTGTCATCATTACAGTTGACCTGGAAAAATGAAAAATAAGTTAGTTCTGCCTTCAAATAAACAAGTACAGGAAACCACAAGAAAAAAATTAAAAATTGGAGATTCAGTCAACCACTGCTTTTCTGGGGCGCAGATACTGCAAAATCAGGGTCGATCATCCATCTATCCTTTAACCACACAGGGCAAAAGGCAGGGGCTGACCCTGAACAGGATGCCAGTTCACAGGGCACATATATGCACACACAACGCAATTAGAGAATGTGTTTGGACTGTGGGAGGAAACCTGCATGACAGAGAGAGAACTTGCAAAGAACAATTTAAGGCAGAATCAAAACCCCCAACCCCAGAGACATGGGGCAGCAGGACTAGTCACCATAGTGCAACTATTTCTTAAAGGAAAACTCACTCAGTCACCTAGTTTTGTATATTGTACAGGTATATGTTTTTGTTTTCCTGTAGCACTTTTCCTAATATAAGGATCACAGTGTGTAGGATCCTGTTTCTTAGTGAGCATTTCTGTACCATATAAACTATTACTTACTTTTTTCCACCATTGAACCACGTTTTACATGAGTTTAAAATTATACTCCCAGCTAGCACAAAGATAAAATGTCCTTCATTTCCCAGACACCCAAGGAGAGGTATAGCGATGCGATTTCCGTTGGATGCATACCAGTTGTTTGATGGAGAAAAACAACAAAACTGAAATATTTTAATAATTATGTCTCTGTTTTTTGCTGTCAGTGATAATTTAGGCTGAAATGCAACAGGAACTAAAGGTCGCTATCTCGAAATCACACTTCTTAGAACAGAGACTGGCTGCGCATTAACAAAACCTATTTTATTCACAAATTTCATAGGATGCACTGCTGATAATACAATGCTTTATTAACTGCATGCAGAATCATAAATAGTGATCTGGCTCTAAACTGACCAAGTTCAGATCTGATTCCTTGGCTGCCTGTTACACCAACAGTCTGTCTGAAGCATGATGGCCACAGAGCTCATGCTGTAGACAGCTTCTACAAAGCTAATGGGTTGAGGTCCAGCACGCAGCTGCACTGTGTCACACCTCGTCGTGCTCAGATCCAGACTCACCATTGCGCTCAGCACCCTGGACACGTACACGGGGTTCCGTCTGCCGGAGCAGTCCTCATCAGGGTTGCGCTGAAACTTGGGGTTCTCATTCAGGATCCTCAGGCAGGCATCCAGAATTCCATCTTCAAACTTATCAGAATGAAAGGGAAAGATTCCATCAAACACGCACAAAAATGGCCTCATTCTAAGCATTTACATAACATATTTCTTTAGGCAAATTCATTCTTTTAAAAACACATTCAGTATTTTTCATCATGCCCTATTCTCTGCACATATCAATGCATGTCCACTTTGACTAAATGTAATTCTGTCCTTCTCCTCATCTACGATACTGTTTGATGTATATTTGACCAATAAAAAGATGTCTTATGAAGTCCTCTATTTATACCGTATTTCTGTTTGTACTAGTTAACAGTTGTATACATGGTGGTCATTTGCATGTGTTGCTTTATATCACTAATTTTAACAACTTAGCATTCATAACTAGATAGGTAGCTAATTAACATCATTGTTAACTGTGAATATAAAACAAGATTAGTCTGCATTTTCCTCACTGATAATCCACCAATGTCCTTTTTAAACATTATTCTGTTGCTGATGGCTGTGTACAGATAGGTTTCTATTAGTGGTATATTATTATGTTGTTTTAGGTTAATTTTGTAAATTAGTTTCTGAGAAAATGCATTTTCTGAAATAATGGATTTTTGGAGATAAATGTTTTTCATTGGATAGCAACAGTATTTTCTACCATGTAAGGCAATGAGTTATTTATTTTCAGGTTATATCTGAGTCTACAATCTGGGAATCATTAAATGATCTTGGTGAGGCAAAACCTGAAACCTGATCTTTAAACGCACATAAATTTGTGCAGCTGCACACAGATGTCCCCATGACTGTGAAACAGCTAATTAAATTGTATTGCATTCAATTTTGGTACCTGTCCAAAATTCCAAGGTATGGGAACTGGAAATTTGTGACTGCCTTGATAAATAATTCCATCTTGAGACAAGACATACTCTTTTAGCTTCTCTTCATCCTCCATGTACACAGCATCTCCTGTTGGTCAAAGATCAAGCGATGAATACGACGGGCCAGGCCTTTCGGACTCAGACCCTTAGCAGTGGGACTGTATGTCAGGCTTTTACTCACTTGGGCACCAGGGGTTAAAGAGGAGAACAAACTCCCCCAGGCTGGTTTCATAGTCCTGCACCAAGGTCAGGGTGTAACGTCCTATTGGGGCGTCGGGAGCAGTGCACATGGACACGGAGATGCTGTCTGCCGTGGAGCAGGTCACCGACGCGCTCCAGTGAGTGTAGTCTAAGTAGTCGCTCAAGCTGATGATGACCTTGGTTCCACTTGACTCTGAGGAACATGGTCCTTCGTGTGGGTAGAAGATACATATAGTTTAGCACAATGATATTGGCTCGTAAAGACTGGCTTGCATCTATCAATCTTTCAATGCCTATGCAGTACAGGTTCGGGGGGGGGGGTGCCTGGAACTTATATTACACAGCGAGAGGAAGTCCGTCAGAAGGAGCAAACTGACACAATCACAGACCATGGCCGATTTAGCAACTCCAGTTCGTTGAAGCACATGTTTTTGTACTGCAGGAGGAAAGCCACGGGGGGGGGGGCAAATTCCACACACAGATCTGAGAGCTGTAACTGAATCCACAACCCTGGGGGTGAGAGGTTAGCACTGCATAAACCTGAATATACTTGCCAAGACGTACCCGGATATTTTAAACGACTTGGGGGAAAAATCTGGAAGTTATGTCTATAGAATAGATGAAGGAGCCAGATACTGTCATGCAGATGACTTCAAGCCCATGGTAGGTTAGAGAAGATGCTGACGTCTGCCTCAAGCTGTGGATGGGTCTTTAGCTTAATGGCCAGATTATTTCCCTGTTAAGAGACCCACAGGGAGGAGGGAATGGAAAGCTCATTACTACCCCTGGGCTTTGAACAGGCTGGGCGAGCAAAGCAAACATCTTGGTTTTAAAAAAGTCAAACTAGGTGACCACAAGAGCCGGAACACAGCTTTCGGTTCCCTGTCAGACTTCCGCAAAAACAGAAAATCATTCCCAAACAACTGGAAATCAGTTACTGGTGCATGGAGGGACTTGCCCCTTGATCTCTCCTCTACCTCAAGGCATCTATGACCTCCCTGGACCCTAAGTCCCCTTAAGTATAGCCGTTTATTTCTGGAATCTGTTTACGTTTATTGCAGTTATTCTAGAAAGAATCCACTCCTGTAACGAACAAAGCAATATTCACAACTACTACTACTCATGTTGCCTTCACTTCAAATATGTTCAGAGTACTGTCACAAGCAAATTTTAAGAGCTATAATATCTCCTCTTCATAGCAAAAACGAGGCTTAAAAAGCAGTCTTTCCCTCCGGAAGGGTTAGGGTTAAGTGTGGCTGAGAGGCCTCTTCTGCAGCCAGTGATGTAAGGTCAGGAGGTTAGGTGTGAATGTGGAATCGCGATCGCACAGTCACTGACGGGCAACACTTCCTGCATTGGATCAAGCATTTCCCATTTTCCATCAAATATCGCTATAACAAAATTACCGCACATGCAATTTCACCCTTGCCAAAGGTGCCTGTCTTTGTTTTACTCTCTTGTGCTTAATGAAATGTCCATCCTCTCTATTAAGAGCTGATTTCTTGCTGGAGAGGGAAGCCACATTCCAGAGGATAGCAGGGCACTTGGCAATGCTACAGGAAATTAGTGAGAACAAACGCAATACCTTATAAGGACAACCAGACTTGGCGTGGTCCTAAAATCCCAATCCATCTTATTGTTTATCCCTTATGGGTTTTCTGGACTCATTTTCCAAAATAACTCGTCTCTAATAGTTAAATAAGCTTATGGCACCTCTTTCTCAAGGAATCTTCATAACAAATTATGCTATCAGAATCTTCTACATAAATACTGGATGTCGAGTTTCTTTCTGTCAGATCAGAAACACGGTTCCTCAGAAGTGTCTGGACAGCAGTATCTTTCTTAAAGCACATGCTATCCTGTCATGCATTCCACTTCCTGTATTATATCCTTAACTATAGCAACACCGACAAACAAGAGTTATTGTCAGCCATGGAATGTTTGGTTAGTATTTCTCAAGATAATTTCCTCAAGGAGCCCTATCGAGGTTAGAGAAAGTATCATTACAAAAGGTCAGCAGACTGGTGGGAATTCTCTCTCTCTCCGCCAGCTTACTCATTTTTGCTTGCTGATATTTAAATAAGCATTTACAAGGACTTCTTCTGTTCACCAAAGAGTTACTGATGTCTTGTCGACTGATTAAAAAAAACCACCCACCCAGTATTTAAAACAGCGGTTTCTGTCCCACCCAATACTTTCCCGGATCTTTTAAATATAAATAAATTGGGCCAGGTGAATTTGGTTCTAACCCACTGATGGACGGAAAAATCTTTTAGCCAAAGATTTCAGTTCAATGTGCATAAATCAAACAGACAGGTAGCCTATACAGTATATACTGTAGGTACAATATATGAGGTAATGCAGCCTAAAGTGAGAGGACAGATTTGACTCACTCACTTAGTGCATCTACCCCTCTCCCCTGAAAACAGAGTGACACCCTTGATATTGATTGTGCAAAGTAGTTGTGTTAGTGATCAAGTAAACAAATACATGGTGTATCAGATGGTTCCTGCAAATACTAGGGTGACTTTAAAAGAAGTTTCTAAATGGATAATCTAACACAGACATAGTTTTACACTAATATGAAGATCATTTAAACACAATTTTCTTTGGCAGCCTAAGACTATAGCACAGTCCTGTATATTGCATATATTACAGCAATACCCCGTGGTGCAGGTACCTGTATATTACATGTATTACAGCAATACCCAGTGGTGCAGGTACCTGTATATTACATATATTACAGCAATACCCAGTGGTGCAGGTACCTGTATATTACATATATTACAGCAATACCCAGTGGTGCAGGTACCTG
>JAODKE010000118.1:205373-224813 GCA_026779605.1 Mormyrus hasselquistii
CACCATCATTACATCCCCAATTTCCAATGAATTTAAAATTCCGCGGGGGGGCACTGTGGCCCCACAGGTTGGGGGGCGTGTCCCTTCCCCGCCCTGCATGTATGTTTGGGGTGTTCTCCCCGTGTCCCCCCCCCCCCCCCCCCCCCCACTAAGCCGCTCCCAGATCTACAGAGATAACGAACACGGCGAATAAGTCCTGACAAAGGAACAGACCAAAAGCGTGAACAGCATAGCAAAGAAGGTATTTTTGAATGTAAGGCAAGGCAAATTTATTTACATAGCACATCTTCAAACACAGAGACCATTTAAAGTGCTTTACTGGAAATAAAAGCAAGTAAGACGAATAATGAAAGGGAAAATAAAAAAACTGCAAATAGAAGATGATACAAATTAAGATTAAGAGTTGGAAGAATTCAATGAAAAAGAAGCAGCATTAATTAGCAGTGGCAATCAAAGGTACGGTGAAACAGAATCATTTTTGAGGTTTTAAAAGTTGCATCATTTGGTGCATTTCTGATCATCCCGGGGAGTCGGGTCCCGGTGTGTGTGGCACAGTAGCTGCATGCCATGTCGCCTTGCTTACTTTCCGCTCTTGGCAGCCAATCAGCTCCTAAAGATCCTAGCAATCTGTTAGGAACATATCCAGTAAGAAGGTTTGGGAAATGTACCATTTCATCCAGCTGAATATCCAGATTCCTCATTTGCCTTTTCAGTACAGTGAATCTATTCAAACTGGAAAATATACAGAAGACATGGCTGAAATGGATGATATGGCTAAATAAATTCTAAAAATATGAAATAAATAAAATAAATGACAGAAATGGATGAACCAGGAAATATACCAGAATAAGAACAGTTTTTGTCGAGGTTGTGCTTCCTTAAATCTGGACTGCATGTACCTCAGCTTCAGCAGGGACTCGTGCTACTGCCTGGAATCGTGGGACTCCGTCACCATCACACCAAGGTGTGAACCAACTCCATTAGCTGGCTGTACAGGCCCATCACTGAGTCCTTAGCATCGGTTCGGCAAAACGCCCAGGTTTAGCTACTATTTCAGTGAGACTGCATCCACTCAGAGTTGAAAGGTGGATTGTGCAATCTGTCCGCCTTGCTGTCTGGCACAAATCTCATAGCACATGTAGCAAAAATGTATCATGTTATCTACACTTACTGTATAAGGTGAGCGTAGGATGTTTTCTGACATTATGAGCAATATTTTAATGAACCCCAAGTTAGGAATTTATATTACATAATATGATGTACATCTTATTTTGTTTTCATCCATACTGATAAACTCATGAATTTATTTTGCAATAGCAGCATGCTGTTATCAGTTACATTCTTTTTGTTTAAAATTGAGTTATTTATTCATTTTGGGTGGAGAATAGTTAGTGGTTGCTCAATTTTTGCATTTATTGAGATGTTGGCTCAATAAAAATATCCTGGTTAGAGTAGAGAGTTCACCACATAACAAGGTATTTTGCAGAAATTATGTCATTGGACTGCGGGAGGAAAATTTCTATAAACACAGGGAGAATAAGCAACCCCCCCCCCCCCAAAAAAAAAAAAACACTCACAGCTAGAGCTGTACCCACAAAACTACCACATTCACATTCAAAGCCATGTAATCTGACCCCAAGGCAATAAAACCTTCCACCACACGACAACAGAGTTATAGGGTGTTTGAATAAATTACTTCTCTGTTTTCTTATAATAAATTATCTCTAATCATCTTACCAGAAAACTCTGGGGTGTGAAAAATACAGTAGCTCCTTCCTCAGTCTGGCCATAATGGCCCCACCTACCCTTCAGGGCAGACATCTGATAATTATATGATTATAATGTTTGTTTTATTATGTTTGTTATTAATGCATATTAAAGATGTTAAGGTATGCTTACATGCTGTTTATGAATGTTCAAGAAAGCATTATAAAGCCATTATGAAGGTGCAGTAACTGTAGTTAATGTAAAGTGTTACCTAGCTTTTAGCAAAATTACAGCATAAGAACATTCAAAGAATGTAAAGAGGCATCGGGTTAGTAGAGAAATTCATGTAACAAATGAGTCTTCATGACGAGTCTTTGAGGAGCAAATCAAGGGCACTTTCACAGCTGCAGTGTGACAGTTTCTTTGGTGAGGCCAGACCTCACAATGGCCCCTTGAAGAAAATGAGAAGCCAATTGGAGGTCCAGCACAGCTTCTGCAGTAGAAGGACCCCTTAAAGGAAATACCCTCAGCTTCCTATTATCCTGCAGGTCATTTTACCACTTTTCTTTGAACTTTACCAGATAATCCCCTTTGAAACTTTTCTGAAGGGAGATGAAGCGTGTGTTTGAACGATCAGCCGTAACATTAAGGGGGAAGATGGTGGCGCAGGAGGTAGTGCTAGCGTTTGGCAACTGGAGGGTTGCAGGTTCAAACCCTGATTCCTCCTAACCCCATCAAAGTGTCCTTGAGCAAGACACTGATTAACTCATTACAAGGGAACAAGGGTTCCATTATCTAATGCAAACTGTGATGGCTAGACAGTGCATGGAGAGCAATGGTTAGCCCTTCTGTTCCAAACCCACAGGAGGAGCTACTGTAGCACTCAGATGAGTTACAGTTTCTGTTACATCCTATGAACAAACCAGTGTGTGTCCATTGTTTATCTGGGGGTGAGATGGCACCAGGATGGGAAGAAGGTAAGCCAGCAGTGAGGTGCCTTCTACTGGTACACTGTGGATCCTGGCCTTCATATGGATGTTACTTTGACACGTACTACCTACCTAAACACCCCTTCATGGTAATGGTATTACCCCATGGCAGTGGCCTCTTTGAGCAGGATAATGTGCCCGGCTTTTGTTTGCTGCAAAACCTGTTCAGGGATGGTTTGACAGAAAAGAGTTCAATGTGCTGACTTGGCCTCCAAATTCCCCAGATCTCAATCTGACAGAGCATCTGTGGGATGTGCTGAGCAAACAAGTCCAATCCAAGGAGGCCCCACCTCACAACTTACAGAACTTAAATGACCTGCTTATAATACCTTTATGCCAGATACCACAGGACACCGTCAGAGGTGGGACCAACAAGATATTAAGCAGGTGGTTTTAATGTTGTGACTGATTGGTGTATGTTGACTTTGTATACAAAGCTGTTAGCAATTTCAATAACTGAAAACAGACCTGCATACCCTGATGGAGACAAGTTGGCTGTGATCAAATATCTTGGCTCTTATCCACAATGGTTCTTCTCATTTAACCATCATGATGAATCTATTTGGCAGAACTGTGTCCCTTCAGGCAGAACATTCCATACAAGCCAGCACAGTATGGCTCAAAAATGTAGATTTGAGCATTTGAAGCGGAACCTAGCATGGATGCTACTTCTACAACTACATCTCCTGGATCTCAGTCACGGGCTCCACAGCAATCACTTAACAAGTGAGGGCTCCTTCCCATTCTGGCATATCTGGAGCTGATCCAGAATAGAGGAGTCAAACTGTTTGGGAAATAGTAAAGAAAATAAAAGCCAGGCTGAGACAAGATAAAAGTGAAATGATCTGATTCCTCAAGGAATTTTAATGGACTGTAAGACCATGGAAGAAAAAAACATGTGAACGTACCAAAGGAGTCAGGGAATAAGTTCTTCCGCTGTAATTAATTACTAAATTAAAGTGGTTGCTGTTGCTACGTTCTAGCTTTTGTATTTCACGGATCATTAGGTTCTGTTGTCAGCATCAAAATAGCCGACTCTCCTCTCTCAGATTTGTTGAAATGGTGCAGTTCTGCTAAGCTTCCTGTTCCTTCTCGTAATCCCTGAGCTTTGTGGGTCTATGTGTCTTCTGTGTAGAAGCAAAATCGCACGGTAGCAATACCTATGTGTTCATTTAGCTATTAAACATCCAAAATGGTACATTAACACCCTCCATCCATCCATCCATCCATCCACCCGTCCGTCCACCTTACAATTGTTTAGGATATTTATGCATTTTCATGTATTCTTCATAGCTAAAGTCTTGACTAAGTACTATTTTAGGTTAACTATTTGAATTTTTTCTTTTGAATCACAGATTAACGGTTAAAATAAATTTTTCAAATGAATACACAGTCTCTCTCAACCCAGGCTAGTCTTTAACACAACACTTACACTAAGATTGGTCTTCGAACTGCTGTTTTCTGTTAGTCCCTATGAAGTTAAACCCCCTTCATTACCCAGAGCTGCATCAGTACACATGCCAACAGGAAGCAGGTTTTGCTTGTTCACAACAGTCATACTACCTAAGAAACATTTCTTAGCTTGGAATATAACTCTTCTTAGAAGTAGGACTGGGGAAGCCATAGAGAAAATGGAACAATAGACGCGCAGAAAATCCCACAGACATTTCTCTTTTGATCTATAGTGACAACGTGTGACCATCAGACAAAGCGTGAGGCAGCAAGTTGTATCCGTCCCATAAATGACAGTGTGTGTTTGTGTGAGATGAATAATGGGCCGTGCCATTCGGTATAAACAGACCTTTAACATTAGCAGAGCTTTAAAATAAACACCAGAGGGGGAAGGCGCTGCCTGGAATCCGCCACCAGAGTTATCCTGAGTTTGCTAACCTCCCTCCTGGAAGACCAGCACAGGGAGACGTCATGGCTAAGCCTGCAAATTTCACAGCTCCTTAACACCATGCGTCTATAGTGCAAAATATGGCCTCATGCCTGACTATGATGACACACCTCATGGCCCCAGCCATACCTGCTTGGAGTACTCAAGTTCTGGAGTTTACATGATCCCAGAGATTTCCTTCAGCAGTCCAAAATCATGCTATTAGGTGAACGGGTATCTCTAAACTGCTGATGCCGAGTGATTGTGGGGCTGAGCCTGTGCCAGTGGATTGGCATCCCATCCAGGGTGTCCCTTTGTCCCATGCCCTCTCTAGACTTACCGCAGCCCTATACTGGATGATGGGTAATGAGTGGGTCGCAGTGAACGTGGGCCACCGAAAATGTTGAACACGCACCTTGCAGTATAAGAGATCTGTTTTTCCCCTTTAGGAATTAAGAAAAACTGCATAAGAAACAAACACCTGCAACAGGATGATCCAAAATTCCAAAACTTCTACCATTTACTACAGAGAATTCATGGGCAAAATTTTCTCTTTCCAATCCTAAATTTAGGGGTCCCTCAAAGCTGTTTCTTTTTCAACGGAAGCCAGATTAAAACCACTTTCTACAGATATGCAACAGGTCGAAATGAAATCAGCTCTATAAAGTCTGTATGCACTGCAGTCACCTCTCTGTGCATTTACATAAAATGACTATATATCGGAACAAATCAGAAATGCAAAAAAAACATCATATTAATGAAATGAAATCTGTCTGCAATCCTACAGGCCTGTAGGCATGCACCAGTTGGATCTATAACAATTCACTTCAGAGAAACAAAGATTTCACAACAGATGGCATATCTCTGCGGTGCCTCACAACCGCTTTCAGGAGGTACTGTTTTTGGGACTCATCCCTCATGAGGCAACTATTAAAATTTGTTGCATGAGCTGACAACAGTGATGCCCTTGACAACATTCCTGAGTCCCTGGTAAGTGGCATGATGTTCCCATGTTGACAGGGCTTTCGTGAGAAAGGTCAGAGACTTCTGTTGGCCATTTGGAAATATTCCATTGAAGATCCTGCTTGATCTGTTGGTAACGTGGTCATGGAGGGCAGTCAAGGAAAAGTTCTTCTTCTCTAGGTCTTGAGTGCTTTGTTCGGGAATATCCCGTTTCTCCATCATCCTCCTCTTGTCCTCATCAAAAAAATATGTTTTGATTCATCAACATGAAGTAAAACTGCCTGAAAGTGTAAATAATTTCATAGATCCAAAGCAAGTTCACGTTTTGGGGTAAGTAAATTTTGTTCAGTCCTGGCCGTATTGTGCACATAAGCTCACAGTATGATATGGAATAAGGCGGGATGGGTCCCGTTGTGTAGGCAGAGCTTTTTGAACCCTATTGTTGATGGACCACTCTAACCTGCAATATTTTTTAGATAAATTTAAAACGAAAAATACCTGCATCATTATCCCACCTGGCAGATATTTTAATCTTCCCCTGATTCCTTGCTAAATAACAAGAGATGAAACAAAACATGTCTGCTACTTGTAAAACCACGGTGGGGGGGTTCATCTTGCTTTGCTACAGTCACTGTGTTTAACAAGCCTTTTCCCAGACATATCAGCATAAAATAACAAGTCTTTGGAGCTATTTTAAATATATATGGGGATGGGGCACACAGTGCAGTTTTGCCTGTGCTTGTGCAATTATGTTTATATTACATTGTGGGGACCAAATATTCTCCACCATGCAATAAAAACCTGTTATTTTGATGTTGTGAGGACCATTTTTCAGGTCCCCTCAAAGATCTACGAATGCAATCAAAAAAATAAAAATGTCAAAAGTCTCATATTTAGTTTGGTTACTGATTAACATTAGGGCTGGGTGGGGGTTAAGGTCGTTATCTTAGGATTAGAGTTTTCCCCATGGAAATTTATGGAGACTCGCTACAACCATGTAATTACAAACGTGTGTGTGTGTGTCTCTGTGGATGTATGTATGTGTGTGTATGTGGATATGTGTGTGTGTGTGTGTGTATGGATGTGTGTGTGTGGATATGTGTGTGTCTGTGTGTTGTTCTCTGATCTTCTGATCTACTCATCCTGCAGAATTCCATGTCCACAATAACAGCCTTGAAGACAGATACAGGAATGTGTTCTCTGTAAAAAAAATAAATAAATAAATAAAGGAGGCTAGACCCTGCTTACAGGCCCTGGATGTCATGCTTCCACCTTGTAACTTTACAAACAGAAACACACCCCTGAATGTTTAGAATAATGCTGTCACCCACATATTTCTCCATCCATCCATCTTCTATATCTGCTTACCCAATACAGAGTTATCCCTGCCAGAGTGTACACTTGCATGGGTGATTCACAGAACGTTTTCATTCGCAGAAGTATCGGACTGGGAGAGAAAACCGGATCAAAACAAAGAAACACAGGGGAAGAGTGTGGTAACTCCACGCACAAAACGGTGCCCCCATTCTCTGGGGGGTGTGAGACTATAGAGGAAAATGCTGAGCCATCCCGACACAAAACACAACAGTTCTGGAAGGTTCACTTAAGTATTTCCTGAGTGGATATAATTGCTGGAAAGCTCTATGTGTATGAAAGAAAAAACTGGAAGAAAATAAATAGATTTATCTTCCACTGGTGGAAGCTGACATAACATATCACGAATAATCAAATTATCATTTAATATACGGAGTGTTTGGTGCAGTGAGGCAGAAGAATGTGACCCGACCCTGAACTCACAGGTAAAACATACATGGGTTTGTTCCCAATAGCTTGTGCATTTTAAACCGAACTTAGGGATCCAGACAAATCGTAACATTACATTGCTGCCCCCTAGTGGTAAATTAAAGCGGCATAAAAGTTCAAAGTTTTTATTTAATAATATAGTATTCTGATCGAGTCGTTGGCTTTTAATTTTTGCAACATTTCACAAATTCTTGACCATTTGATTTGATATAATGTTATGTATAATGTCTGTTTCCTAGGTGTCATCAGTTCGAATCTTGGGCTGTGGACAATGTGAACCATGTATTGCTCTCTGATGAGTCCACCTTCACTGTCTTTCCCACATCTGGGGGAGTTACGGTGTGGAGAAGCCCCAAAGAAGGCTTACCACCTGGACGGTTGCGGCATGGCGGTGGAGAGTTTGGACTGCAATATCATCAGGAAATCTTGATTCTTGGGTTAAACCACTACACAAATTTGAAGACTGGACAGATTTACTAGCACACACCATCTAGATAGCCTTACACACAGTCTATCATGGGTTCACCATCAAAAAAATATTTTAGCATATTCAATCAAAGGCATAAGCTAAGTTAGAACCAGGAATATTGCTTTGCACAATTAATAACTCTTAATTATTAACTTATTACTGCCTCACGTAAGTAACAACATCTTGCCACCAAATATGTTTTCATTTCTGTAGTAAAATGCACAGAAAACAAAATGACATCAGAAAGTAGTATTAATCATTACGAATAACGCCAGTTTCTTTATTGGCATTGGCATGAATGTGGGGTCTCTTGCTCTTTCCTTAAATGTGGGCACAGAGAAGAAATAAAAATGGCCGCACATTTCAGATGCAGCTGTGGTCAATAACTGTCTTGAAAGTAGAGTATACACAGAAAGGATCACCTATATCCCTGTTTTCCTTTATTCTGTGTTGCAAATTTTAAGATTCCATTTTTCATTGTCTGTGGCAAAGTACCATTAATGGTAATGAGGCCCTGTTTCCCCATTCAGACACTCACATAAAAATAGATCAACAGTGGAATGTGTCTTCATTTTTCACCTTTAGGAAAAAATAAGCAGGTTATTGCAGCATTTGTAATTTTAAAAAACTGTGGCAAATGAAGCCACCTATTCAAAAACGGCAAAAGCAGACATCCAGGTAGACCGAGAGTGGAAACATGAGCTGCAGCTCAAAGGCAGGAGACGCTACAGCCTCGTTTTCGTAAAGGCGGCAAAGGCATCTACGGTAAAAGCTACTAGCTCAGTTCCTGAGACTTGCTCCGTTAGAAGAAGTTACACTTCAGTAATACAATACTATATATGTCTTAGGCAGCCAAAGAAAATGATGTTTATATGATCTTCATATTGGTGTACAATTATGAGGTTACGCAATTACGCCTGCCGAAGTGCGTTAATTTCAAAGCTTCTGCTAAAGTCACTGCAGTATTTGCAACAGCCATCCAACACACGCATGTATTTGTTTGACTCGACCTCTAGCGCACCTCATAAAGCTAATCAGTATCTCATTTAATTTTTTTTACAAAAAAAATAATCACGTAAGCTGGACGTGGAATGCCTGAGGAGAGGTTTGGGAACTGAAGCGATGTTCAGCTAGCCATGCAACAATATATCGCTAACTTTTTGGGGAGCAGAAGAAATTCTTACTAGTTTGTATTGTTTCATTTAAATAGTCTTCATCATTCCTTTTCACTGCCTAAGACTTTTGCACAGCACTGTATACTTACCACATTATGACACAGAGCGAATGGAGTTTTCTATCTGCCTACCTGGCCAGGCTTACTGAGGACTCGCGATAGATGGGGACCATTTACCTCGTCATTAATGATTTACGAAGTGTTAGAACCTAATTAATGCCGATTATTGACCGTGCATAAACCCTTTATAGCGGCAATCTTATTGTGAAGTTAATTACAAGATAATTGTGGTATTATTTTAAACAATCCTAAGGTGAAACAGAAGTCAGAATTAGTACCAGCTTTACTGCTGTTGGCTAATGTCTCAACATAAGACAGCACACCTCTTTGTTTCGGCTGCCCCTGTTTCGTCACGGTGGCAAAGCACCAGAACCTGTGATTCACACAGCTGTGGGCTTCGTTAGAAGGTGAAAAAAATGCTTTGCCGCTTTTAAAGTCTGTGCAGTGGAAGCAGCTGGCAGGGCGTGCGGCTCGGCTTTTAAAGGGCTCTCAGCCCCAAGGTTCGAAAGAGCGCGCGCAAAGCAAAGCGGGACTGGCACGCGGGGACTTGTACCGGCCAGAGCTGGGCATCGAGCCGAAGCGTTTCTGTCCAGCAGGGTTCTCCTCACTGAAAGTGCAACTGCCAACAGCTTTGTGGAAAGTCATTTATTTTTGCCATTAATTCTGATGTTTAATCCATCGTTCCCTTCATGAATGGACTTAATACCTTCACCATAAATAATTATTATATAAGGATACATTATATTTTTGTGTACTGTAAAGTAGACAATATACTATAAAGATGTCCTTTGTTACTAGTCTTTTTGGTGGATTGCTGTTGCTAATTATGCATTTATCTAAAAAAAACATTGCAGTTCAATGTTTTGTACTAATTCATTCGTACTTCTAGTGCAGGGGTGGGCATGCCTTATCCGCAAAGGGCCGGTGTGTATGCAGGTTTTTGCTGCAACTCCCTAATTAGCTTACTAATTAGAGGACTGATTAGCTGAAGAGTCCTCACACTTGGGTTTGAATAGCTGACCTACAGGTTATCCCAAAAACCTGCATACACACCGGCCCTTTGCAGATAGGATTGCCCACTCCTGTTCTGATTTCCCCAGTTGGATTCCCAATAAAACTAGTCAGAACAGAAAGGAAAAAAGTCAGTAGTTGCTAATTTATTTGGCTTGCAAGCAGCCAGCTGGGTCAGTTAGTGAGAAACACTGTGGAACCGAGAATCACACAGGGACATGATGGACGGCTGAAAAAACATCAATAGCAGTTAGTTCAGGGACAGAAAGCAAAACCACACTGAACTAAAGCAGTCTATTTATATTTTTAATCAATATGGCAACCATGAGCCACGCTGAATGTTCTTCGTCTTCAAGGCTATTCCTGCAAAACCTGACCTCAAATGCAACATGACTATTTGATTAAATGTTCCGTTATAAAAAGACAATACTGAATAATAAATGTATGGTTCCAAATTTTACATTTTGTACCATGCTCTTAAAATACTCCATCCATCATCTAATCGTTTATCCCGGCAGGGTGATGGGGGGGGGGGGTTGCCAGTCAATCATGGACACATACACACAAACAGTCCCGCACACAATCATACTGGGGTCTCTAACTCCTGTCCTGGAGAGACCCGGCCCCTGTACGTTTTTGGGTTTCCCCTCATTTAACACACCTGATCCTACTTCCCTGCTAATCACCACCCATTTCTTCAGTTGAATCAGGTGTGGAACAGGGGAGACCTAAGCTGTGGTGGGATAGGGGTTTGCAGGCTGGGAGCTGGACAGCCCTGATCTACAATTTAGAAACATGCAAAGCACCTGGAGGAGACCCACAAAACACACACACACACACACACACACATGTTTGTACTCATGTCTTTGTGGGGACTGTCCATTCATTTCTTCTGGGCAAAACCGTAATCCCAGCAAGGACAACCTTAACCCCTACCCACAGAATAGATGGGGGATTCCCTTTATGAAAATTCTTTTACTAAATCCATGAGCCAATTCTTAGCTGAATGACTAATGCAGAACTAAAACTGACACGAACAGGCAATTCACTCAATGTTACTGAACAGGTGAGCAATCAAGCAGGTTTTTTTGGGGGATGGTGGTGCCACAGAGGGAATCTAAGGAGTGTAATAAATAGACTGAATGGAAAATGCACTGTTGTGGACAACCATCCGCATTTTTGTCTTCTAACTGCATGACAACAGGAAGTACAGATGTAAATGTAAATAAAAATCTGCTTTTAACACAATTATAGATACTGTTTAATACATTACATGGATTCTATATGCATTGTACTATTGTACAAATGCAGTTTTAGAAACCAATTCGGAACAAGGTCAGCATTTATACTTTTGCTTTGATTTACCTCAGGGCATTAATTTTGTGTCGGTCCAAAGCCACTGTGATTCCCTTAAGTGTCCAGTGAGAGTCAGAAAGCAAGTGTGCAGAGAGTAAATATATATGTTTTGTCAGAAAACGATTTCAAGTGTGGTCAGTTTTCAATTTTGCCACAGTTTTTGTCTCCCACTGCCTATTTCAGCATTAAATATACATATTTATACAGTAAACTAGATTTAAGTGAAGAATTAAGTATCATCCTTACAGAGACATGAGACAGCTGTTTGTACCATTTGACCCTAACCTACTTTTTTTGCTGCTGATGTGGGACAGCTCATTAAGTAATATGGGACGTGCATTCGTCAAGTAAGAAACAGAAGCAAACCATTGTGTACTGTGTGGTAAGAGGCTGCAACAGCACAGATAGCTCGAATAGACCTAAAGGAGCATACAGGAGTTTTACTGGATGTTTCCATCCATCCATCCATCCATCTTCCAAGTGCTTACCCTGGTCATGGTTGCTTGAAGACTCTTGGGAAGCATTTTGAATAGGATTCATGTCCATCTCGGTGCACACATATTCTTCCCATGTCGTACTGGATTAATTCTGGTTTATTAGGTCAGCATCACCATCGGCGCCCCCTGTCTGAGGCACAGTGAAATTGGCATGTTAAGTCAGGGCCCCCTCAGAAGCTGGCGCCCTAGGCAGCCGCCTATAGGACTGACAGGCCCTGCTTTCCATACTCCAGGTCTGTATGAACCTATTCCCATTAAGTCCGTTATAATGAAAAGAAAACGCACATACAAACTTTAAGAAGCGCACTTAATTTGAGGTGACGGATCATTAAATTATTTTGAGAACCCAATAACAAACCATTTCACGCATCATCGTCATCATTTAAATTCATAATAACCCTAAAGCAGTAATTAGTCAGGCAATAGTAACATTCTATACTGTGTCTCATGCAGTATGACATGTAACTCCAGCTTCTCAGGTGGACAGTCAGTGCTAATTATGTCCAGACCATCAGAGGCCCGTGGTTATGTCAAGCAATTAGACTGACTTGAAGGAAAAAAAAAAATCATCTATAGTTTGCCAGGAAAGTAGCAGAAAGCCTTTACTCTGCATTTGCATTTAGATTCTCTGGCACTGTTATCCTAATTGATTGTCATTTATAGAACATAGATTTTAGCACAGCAATTTAGGTTAAGCATCCTTTCAAAGGGCAGCATTTCAGGGGCTTGAACTAGCAACCAAATGGTTACGAGCATGAATTTATCCGCTAATGGACACCAGTGGCACAGGGGAGTTGAAGAAGATAGCTGAATTAAACCCAGCTAAATCAGAATACCCAGAAGAAACCCCACAATGACACCGGAAGAACATGCGAACTCCACACACACGGAGCCATGGCGGAGACTCGAGCAGATCATCCATCCAAGTCTGTTCCATCCCCGCTTGCCCTATGCGTCATGAGGTTCCTGGAGCCTGTCCTGGAAGCTAAGGGTGCCAGGTGAGGAGTAACACAGGACGGGGCAGCGACCCGTTGCAGCAAAGTGATTTGTTCAGACGAGAAAGCAAAATAAAATATGTCACTGTCGCTGAAATGTCGTGCAATTCACAATTATAATACCTACCCTCTGCATTGTATCGCAATCTGTTGATAATGTTCCACTCCTGCACTTTTCTACCTCTTTAGTTATTTTCACACCCTTATCTCCGCTGCTTCACTTGTTTATTGCTTATTTACAGTATTGTGCACTTGTCTTTTATTGCTCTGCTGCTTGTCCTGTAGTTTGTGCTATTCTCCCATGCACATGTCGCCTCCCCTGCAACTGGGTCCAAAGAATTCCGGACGCACGTGACAATAAAAGTTTTTTATTTAACAATTTGAAACTAACAGAAAATAGTCTGCATCACCCTTGCCTTTTTCCCTGCAGTTCCCAAAAATTATGGTAGGTGGCAATGTGGTTTCATTTCTGAAATTACATTCGGCACGTAGTGTCACATGAAACAATGTTTAAAATGCATATATTTCACAAAATTCTAATTGTAATGGACTTATTTTTATGAAGAAAAAGAAAGCAAGAAAAAAAAACTTTTTAATCCAAATTAAAAATACAGAGAAAGAGGCTAGCGAGTTCCTGAAATTTTGAGAGTTAACGATACAGCCTAATTTATGGTTCCTTGGTGATTTCAGTGGCCTTCATAAAACGATCTACCGGCAGAAGTGGCTGGAAGTAACCTCTTTTGAATAAATATAGCTCCCAAGTGTTACATGTGCGGAGTAATACATTCCCATTGAGAGCTTCACTGCAGCTTTGCAGTTGTCAAATGGAGGGAAAGTGCTGTATGCATTTGGGTCAAACATCCCGAGGTGCAGAATATGGGGTTTTTTAAAGGAGCCACGTCATTTGAATAATAGTTATTATTAATAATAATAATAGTAGTAGGAGTAGTATTTGAAGTATTTTTTGCTGTTCCTTTTGTTGCAGTTTCCAGTGGTGCAGTGACAGGACTGTCAGGACAGAGGGCAGACAATGGCCTGCCGCCCCGAGCTGGGAGCCCCGCCGCCCCAAGCTGGGAGCCCCGCCGCCCCGAGGGCATCTCATTACATACTACATTACAACGACAAATTTGCTTCATTCTTCATTTGTGTGCTCTGTTCATCACCAAAGTGAAAATGAATTACTTGAGTTTATGAAATTCTTTTTGTTGATATTATTAATTTACACTTCACAGTAAAATAAAGGTAATAATTTTTACCATGCCAGCGCAGGGCGAGTTGGAGAGCCCCATGAAGTTTTTTTGCCTAGGGCCCCCAGAGACCTTAGAATCGCCTCTGGCTGTTCCTGCTGTTTCTGTTGCTATTTCATTCTTTTGTCAAATGTTTCCCTTAACTACAGTCATGATTTTCAAAGGGATACAGCATTTCAACAGCAAATCCCCAGTAAAATGAATAATTATATTGACTTTGGTATCAATAGTTTTGTGTTGAAGTTGTTATACAAAATGTTATACAGAAATGATCTATCGAGAACTTTTTTGCTGATTGTCATCAACGATCAGCATTATTGCAGTTTTGTGAAGGGAAATGATGCAATCAAAGGCAATTAAAGCTTTTTGGGGGTAAATGGGTGGAAATTAAAAGAAAATGGCCTTAGCTTGCACTGTAAGTTGTTGACTGTTTTCCAAAAATGAAAAGTGGTGCTTTGAACTTTTCAGTACAAACTTTGTCCTTTGTGCTTAGTAAGCAGTCCTGAAAATTCTGGTTCCATATGCATACAGATTTCCACATATACCGTACCTGTCAAAAATCTGAGTACACCTGCTTGACACTACATTATCTCTGCCTTACATTGTATTCACTTCGCTCGTATCAAGAGTGGAAATCTGTCTAGCGAGTCAAAATTCAAAATGTTTAGGTCCGTCTGCTGTATGCTTCTGAGGCAGCGAGGGTGAACGCGTGAGTTTTGCATGTACGGTTCCTACGGTCATGCATGGCGGTAGAAATGTCTTTGCCAGCGGTTACTGTGCTCTTGCCACCATTGGCTTACAGTTAGTTTAGAAAAGCTGTGGTAACCAGCATGACTCTCATAGCATATTTGAAAGGCATTACTATTCCATCAGGATTATGTCTGACTGGGCAGTCACTCAGCAAGATAATGATACGCAACAAAACTGTGCAAAAGCTATCTGGGTGAAAAAAAAAGGTTAAGCTAATGAAACTACCGGCCGCATCTCCAGACATCGATCCCATGGAAGTTGTATGGGACCAATGGGGATGAAGAGTCAACAGAAAGCAGCCCATGAGCACCGAGCATATTTTTGTAAATCCTGCGGAAGACATTGTTGCATGATTTCCTGCTGAAATTCATTAACCAACAGCTTTCTGTCTGTGAAGTTGTTCTCAAGGCAAATGGTGACTATTTTGAGGATTCCAATATGTATAGAGGCAATTTTCACTTTTCTTGTGCACTGCTGTGGTGAACATTACGTGTTGTTTTGTATATTATAATGCCTTTTTATATATTCAAGTCTTGTGCTCCAGTAGAGGAGAGATGCGTAAGCACTTGGAGTGGTGGAACAGAAGTCTCGCAGCAGTGCTCTGGGTAAGCTGGAAAGGTCAGCGATGGCAGGTTCAGCTGTTTACGTGGAGGGTGACCATCTCATAGACCGGCAATTAGGGTTACAGTCCTGTGAGGTGGTGTGGAAGCAGATGAAATAGTTTGTGTAGTGTTAATATGCAGAACTGATGGAAGAGAGTGACTGTCATTGTTGGCGGTAATATTACTTAGTGTGACGGTGACCTTGTTGTAAAGTGATGAGCCAACTGGGGCATGGAAGAAATTTCATTCATTCCACAGGGCAGTTGGCGGTCTATCACCCAGTCAGAGATGTAGGCATGAAATGCAGGAATGCAGGACGAAATTTGAGAGGAGAATTGGAGATGCATGTTATCAGCATTGCAGGATGCAGCGAGTCAGGGGTGTGGTACAGGGAAAATAGGGTCGGGCCCATCAGTGATCTCTGTGAGACTGCAATACTACAAAAGGATTTGAGGCTCAGAAAGAGCCTTGTCAGGCCAGAGAGGCAAAACTCACAACACAATAGTGCAATTGCTTTGATTCTTACAGTAGCTTCACCTGGGACATAAGGAGGGACCTTACAGCATGTAATATTGAAAGTTATAGAAGGGTCCAGTAAGATAAGAACCATGAAAAGGCAGGCCGTTCTGTGTGGATGGATCTCCTCAGGAACAGCATGGAAGGAGCAGTCAGCTGAGTGTCCTCGTCCTTGAGCTGGAGGAGTTCTGGTATTTTGCTCTGGGAAAGAATCTCAGATGGTTGAAGACAGTGCAGTCAGTCTTAAAAGGCAACAGAATGCATCTATTTTTGTCAGCTTTGTTGGTGAGGAGCTGTCAATCCAAGCCTGCGTATAAATTAAAATGTATAAGTAGAGCATGTATAGATATAAATTACTCTGAGCATCAGCCTGTGTGGTCTTTAGAAATTGAAATGAATGAGGCGCCGTCTGCTTTGTTCAGCGCTGACATCTGCAGCGCTTTGATTGATGCTTGGAGCGGCGGTGGGCCCCCGGGGGTGCATGCTCTTCATTAGCAGCCAAGTTCATTAGCAGGGCCTGCGCACACGTGCCCCGGCGCATGCGCAGACACAATGCGGCCCGGGACAGGAGGCCACTCTGCGAGGATGGGCTTGGGGGAGGGCTTTGGGTCTTTCATTCGCTGTCCACAGGGGAGGGGAGCGGTAGGGTTTTTGCCAAGCAGACCCCCACCATTCCCGGAATCGTTACACCCTGACCTACTGTTCCTTATCGTTTTCTGCCCGTCCTCATTTATAAAGATTTGATTTGTCACAACTGAGAGACTTTTATGATGTCACCGGCACACAGTGCACAGTCTACACAGGTCATTCCACACACTGTGTGACCTCCGTAGATGCCCCTATGATTCCTAACAGCAGTCAAACAGGATCAAAAAGATCAACCCATGTGTCTGAGGTTTTTCTGTAATTCAGCAACGATCACCTCTTTCCCATACTTTTTTTTTTAGCCATTCTGAATGCACAACTAATCCAATATGAATTGATTGACTCAGAATCCGTACAGGTTTAAACACAAACTAAGCGATGTTGCTCACCAGGTTGATGTCAGCCCAACATGCATCCAAGGCTCCATATTATCAGCTTAAGTAGCAGCTCAGGATAACACAGTCGCTGTGGGTCATCATTCCGGGTGATGCACCCTCCTGTAGCCAATCAGGGGAGCAGACGGCGCTCACAGAGATTAGAGGGGAAAAAAACGGGCCGTCGAGCCAATGAACTGACGTCAGAGGGCAAAATCCCCCGTCGCTGGTACTCTGGGGGACACAGTGAGAGCAGAATATGCTACTAATGTTGGTTGAAAACAAATGGTGGGGCAATGTGTGGCTCTGTGGGTTGGGACTCGTGATCAGCGGTTTCATTTTTTTTCTTGTGATGTCACCGTTTTGGCTCTTAATCCTAATCGCTCCAGGGACACTATCTCCTCCTGATCTTCTATACATCGCTTTGGGCAAAACCATTGGCTAAATGAATAACTCTTTTAAAAAAATAAAAAAAGGATGTTCTACAGATGTTGCCATAGTCTCCTCTTCTCCCTTGCTGACTATCAGTTGGGTCTTGGCTGCTCTCCACAGCCACCTTCTCTGTGAAGCATGAATGATCTGACAACGCATCCACAAGGCTCAGGCGTTAAAAGAAAGCCATTGAACGGACTCCGTTTCAAACTGAGGAAAGCACAGTTTAAGTACTAAAAAGGGTCGTGAGAACCTGCTGGGTTCGTCCCTGGCCCGTCTCACCACTCCTGTCCAAGCCGCTGGCTTCAGGAAGCAGAAGGGCAGGAACTTGGGTTGATGAGGCGATTATGCTTTCTGCCGTCCTCTTCAACACCAGTGCGGTGAAGCCCTAAAGCTGTCAGACAGCTTTCCTCCCAGGTCAGCCAGCAGACCGGTGACAGTCATGTCCCAGGTCCTCGACACTCAGTTGATTATTTGGTCGTGCGGCTGACATGCTGCCCAGAGCGGATTACAATTCTACCCCTTTACTGGGTCATGCCATTATTCCCTGAGCAATATGGGACGAGTGTCTTGCTCAGACAGGTGCATCAGAGGGGCATGGATATCCTGACAGATTCAGGGGGCCCAGCACCTGACAAGGGACCTTGTGAAAATCTAAAATTATATGTAAAACTGGGACCTAAGGTGTTGTTTTTTTGAGGGGGACCAAAATTTCTAAGCACACCATTGTGCCAACAGAGCTGTGACTGCAGGTCTTAGAGAGACTTCAACCAGCAACCTACAGGTTATAAGGGGACCTGGCATGTTTTCCCTTTACATGAGGGCGCTGACAGATAAACATGTATTATTACATTATTTTGTCGGTCGGGCTGACTGTTTTTCTGGGGGTCTTTCTGCATTCTAGCATCCCTTCTGGCTTCTTCGAGCTCTGTATGTTTTCATCGAGGCTGATGTTTGCATCGATCTCTCGCACTCACTTTTCAGGAGTGATTTATTTTGGGAAACGTTGCCCATAAATGCAGTAACCTCGTTATCTGGGGCTGGGTGAGGGTCACCATGGAGAATCGTGCAATGGGGAAAAAAAACAACCGCGCAGCAGCACCTTGCAGAGACTTTATGTGGGGCAGAAGCACAAACCCTTTGACACATACAGTAAAGGGGCACCCTGTACCTTTAAATAGAGGCGCTTTAAATAGTTTGGGCAAAGGGGGCAGGTGCTCAGGCTCCCCACCTCCCAGCCCCCACACGTGCCAAGTACCAAATGTGTAAGCAAAAGCAGATTCGTATAATATATATCTAGTGTGCAATAGAGTAAGACTGACAGATTCTGCAAATATATATGGGAAATGAAAGGGTGCTGAACCCCGATTGGACTGCCTTTACATAATCGTGCCATTTTTTATTTATAAAGTAATAGCCTCGTCATTTTGTGAGATGCGGGAGGGAGTGGGGGTGTTCTGGGGGTGGGGATACGGCCCTTTGCTCACTTACGGGCAGTTGCTGTGTATTAGCTGTGTTAAGCAGTTTTTATTTCCCCAATACTTCTCTGGTCTGTTAGTCCCTTTGTGAGACTGAAATGGTTACCATCAGCATACACCACTGCTCTGCCAGTTTGTTCAGTGTAGGATTACACCAGCACATATGATTGAGCTTGAATTCCAGGTGGCCAGAGACACGGCCTAGCCTGGTACGAGAGGTACCCATTAGCCTAAGCACCAAAGGGGGGTCAGTGACCCCACACACACAAACACACTTAAACACACAAACACATCCACCCAGACACACACAGATAACAGGGAAGGCCAGCACTCTAACTTTTACGGCCCAAAGATTTAGGGACCTACAGACCATAGAGTGGACCTCACGGACGGGGGTCCCTCGATTTTGCACGCAACCCCCCCCCTTTTCTTTCACATTCCTTTGTGGCCCTTATCTGATCTTTGTGTCCTGTTGGCAAGTTCTTTGTGTTCT